>JACJUY010002680.1:0-13041 GCA_014220935.1 Platorchestia sp. MABIK
CCTAGGTTGCGTTGTGTTGCAAAGTGGCGCGCAAGTGTTTCCGCTAGGATTGGGTTTCATAAATCTTCTGTGTTTGTTTAGGATGCTTCAGGCCGTTCTCGTGTTCATTTGCTTCGTTAAAATAAATTAATTACAAATGCTTAAGTAGTTGTTTTATTTCCCGTGTTGACCTGAGGTACTGGAGTGGGTGAGCAGATCGGTAGCTACTATGTCTCTATTTTCCAACCTGTTCTATCATTTCTCCTTCTGTGTTTCTTCCACTCTGAATTTTCCGTTTCCTCTCTCACTATGAGGTTGAAATCCCTCACTACGAATGCGGGGGTAAGGGGAAGGCGCCTGACGCCACCCCATCCCCTTCGTACCGTGACAGAAGTATAAAAAATGAGACAGCGAAGATGACACATCAACTGTGAGAATCAAAGTGGGAACGAAAGAAAGCAGGCCCCAAAGGCCCCTGAATAGCTGAAGTAACCCATCAGTATCCTATTGCCTATTCAATGCCTTTTAGGAGTTCTACTGTAAATTGTCTGATCTAATATATTAGGATCAGCTGATAAACACTGAAGGAAACAACGATACAAAAATTTTTAGTAAACCAAATAAGGTTCTTAGCTGTGGAAAGGGAATAGGTCATGACTACCGAACTAGGCGGGGAATTATGCATAATAATGAAGTTATTTTTCTTCGTGAATGAGTGGTACAAAGGAGTGTTTGAATGAATAGCACTTTTATATAAATCAGTAGGTTTGGGAATGAGTAAATGAGTTCAGTGAATTTCACAATTTTAGTTACACAGAAGATAGTGCTCAGTGGACTGTGAGTTATAAGTGGGGTAATCAATACTTAAATACAGTGATCAAATATTCAACCACATATGTACAGCAAATAAGTCATTGAATTATTTGATTGTCAAAACTTAAACAGATATTCTCTTTTCATTCAAAAATAGGATTGTTTAACTTGATATAATTCTTTTTTTCAATTTTTTAAACAAACTAGTCTAAGGATGTGACATGGTGGTCACTTACCCGAGCGAGTTTTATTTTATGGAAAGTCGTAACTACAGTAAGGCGGAGTTCTCACCAAAGTGAAAAGATATTTATTCGAAAACTTGCGATACAAGATGATTATCCTTAAGATAAGTTAGGTTCATATTGAAGCGATAAGACATGACCCAGCAACAAAGTGTCGCAGGAGAAACTTTGTCAGTAATCATGAGCCCTTCATCGAGTGATGAAGAACTCTAGCCAATATCGTCCCCTCAGGGGGAGACAATTATTGTATCTATGGGGATACAATAATTTATCCCAGGGGTAAAATGCAAGGCCCGGGCTGAGAGTTAAGTAGGCCTTCTTTTTGTTGGAATAGAATAGTTTTTTTTGTTATGGACCATCTTTTTTCGGTTCACTGCTGTCCTGTTTTTAAGCACTTTGTGCGTAGATTCCGCTCTCCCTCAACTCCATACTAAATGGTGCCTTCATCCTTCCTTTCTTTGAACATCCTTGTCGCATTGAAGGGAGGCTAAAACATTCTTATAATCAATCAATCACTCAGCCAATATCGTACTACACTGAAGGAAGAGACACGCAAGCTTTGTCTCTTGATACACGTCTCTTACGACAGATGTCGCTATCGTACCAGTGTGAACCAGTTTTGTCGTCTCTCCGTATTTTTAACGGATCTGAGCTCGTCGTATCTTACAAGACAATTATCGCCTATTGCCTACGACCTACAGACATGTATCTTATCTCGCTGGTGTGAACACCGTCTAGGGCGGCGTTCACACCGCTCAGGTAAGTGACCACCATGTCACATCTTTAGACTTGTTTGTTTTACAAATTGAAAAATAGAATTATATCAAGTTAAACAATCCTATTTTTGAATGAAAAGAGAATATCTGTGTGAGTTTTGACAGTCAAATAATTAAATCTGACTTATTTATTGTACATATGTGGTTGAATATTTGATCACTGTATTTAAGTAGTGATAACCCCACTTATAACTCACAGTCCACTGAGCACTATCTTCTGTGTAACTAAAATGTTGAAATTCACTGAACTCATTTACTCATTCCCAAACCTACTGATTTATAAAAAAGTGTCATTCATTCAAACACTCCTTTGTACCACTCATTAACAAAGAAAAATGACTTCATTATTGTGCAGAATTCCCCGCCTAGTTCGGTAGTCATGACCAATTCCCTTTCCACAGCTAAGAACCTTATTTGGCTTACTAAAAATTATTTTATCGTTGTTTCCTTCAGTGTTTATCAGCTGATCCTAATATATTAGATCAGACAATTTACAGTAGAACTCCTAAAAGGCATTGAATAGGCAATAGGATACTGATGGGTTACTTCAGCTATTCAGAGGCCTTTGGGGCCTGTTTTCTTTCGTTCCCACTTTGATTCTCACAGTTGTTGTGTTATCTTTGCTGTCTCATTTTTTAAACTTCTTTTTCGTTCCCAATCTTAACTTGCGGTTTCTTTGTGCAGAATACCCTGTGTAAGAACAAACCTTGTGCGGAGATTCCTCAATTTTTACACTTCATACTAAATCGTTGGTCCCTTCTGCTCGCTCTCTTAGAATCGTGTTTCTTGTGATTTGGAAGTCTTAAAATGGCCGATGTAGTAGGTAAATAAAAATATTTATAGCATTGTAAAATTAAAATAATACATAACAGCTGAACTTCTTTGAGACAGTTTCATATATATTATGGTAGCAATTGCTTGAGCTGTGATCAGTAAGTTACAACCGTACAAAAAATTCAAAAAAAAAATCGAAAATGTTTCGGAGACCAGCTCCATCATCAGTTCTGTAAAATACAAAGTATAATCAATCTAACGCAAGTATGAAAACACAATCGATCATAAATTCCAGAATATACAAAATAAAAAAGAAGAACAACTATGCATTAACTATCTGAAGGGGATACGAGCTAAGCATGTTGTTTAAAATAGGGTTTTCCTTTAAAAATATCCAAAGATTATAAAATCCTAAGGTCAAAATCACGGTAAGAATTGTCAATTATTTTAAAACCACTATCACGAATAATTGCACTGCACTGCTCGGCGTGGCTGAGTATTGCTGAGTGAGGAGGATGAGCCAACAAGTTACCAGTACGAAAACTCCTTCCGCGGTGCTCTTCCACTCCTGTGTAAATTTTGCGCGACGTCATTCCCACGTACGCCGATGCGCACTGCGCACAACTATACTTATACACAACAGAAGAGCCCATGAGCCCGGGAATTGAGTCTTTGTACCGAAAAATGAACCAATATTTGCTTTGCTAATCAGTATGACACATAAACTTGCTCCAGGAAAATGCTTACAGAATAAAGACTTCAATTCACGGAATAGTTTTTCATATGGAGAACCGAAAGAAAATGATTGATTTAGTTAGCATTTTCTTCGTTTTAAATATCTAGTGAATTTGCTTTAAGCAAAGGGAACATCTGTTTACAAACAATTGCTAAAGTATTTCATTCAACACTTCAGTACACTGCTTTAAATTCTAGTCAATAACTTGAATTCTTTGTACAAATTAGTATTGTTGGATTTTCCTTGAGTGAAAATGAGACTAATACATTGCTATTGTGTATTGGTGAACGAAAATTGTATTTGTAAGGTAGTATGTGTTAGAAATTATTTTACTGTTTAAAAATAGAGGCATATTTACTAATTCAGTGCTTAGTACTAATATTTGCATGGTTACTAATGCCACTCATCAATTTTCCAGAACTTAAAGTATTTATACGAGTATTGAAAATAACAATTTTTTTTTTGTTTAGACATTTCCTGGTTTGTGAAGAAATATGCGTTCAATTGTAAGAAATTATTGGTCACTTGGATTCTTTGATTTTATAGCGCATATTACTTGAACTGTGATTAGTATTATGCAGCGTTTTGTATTTTTAATTTAAAAAAAACTATTAATTAGTACTGTTTTAATGATAAATAAGAAAATCATTTGCATGATAAAAACTATGGAATTATTACGGTGGATTCATAATAGAGAGTATTTTCTGTACTGTTGCATAAAACGTTACCTCAAACTTAGCACGAACTCTTGTTATTCATGGAGCCATAAATGAAAAATAAAATATTCATGTTTGTTTGAAAGCGGTTGAATTTATTCGAAAATATTCAAACAATTTTCGATATTTTACCTATATTACTTTCAGTTCATTATTTCTATACGAGTTGAAAACTGGATCAGTGACCAAAAATAGGTGATGAATTTTTCATGAATCCAAATGAAACTATTATGTAATACATAATAATGAACGAGGATTTCACTTGTGTGAGATGATAGATTATTGATTTCTTACTCCAAAATAGAAAAAAGAATTCTGCTGTTGTCAAATTTCCCTCATTTGGAGAGAACTTGAAGCAATTATGAAACTAAAAACTGAAGTAAGCCTTTTCCCGTTTTTGAACATTTATAGCTTCATTTGGAAATGTGCATGCAGTTGTTGAATAACTACGTTTTCATTTTATTTCTTTTATATCATATTGATAATTACCTTGAGCTGTGATAGGTGACATTTAGTGTTAAATGTTTTTACATATAGAAATGAAATAAATCATTTTTATTGAATAGTGATGAATTAAGATCTGATGTCTGATTATGTGTTTGATGAATGAATGTAATATTTTCGTCTGTTCCAAGATTTTCTGAAACAGAAATGTACTTGAGAACAGCGTGCATCTTATGAACCTTCTCCTTTGTTATTGATCCTGGAGCAATAAAATTTAGTGTACTGATTGGAAATACAATTTGGAACCGTTTGTCTTCGATTACAAAATGCAATTTTCTTAAAAAAAACGAGATATTCATAGAAAACCCAATATTTTCAGGGGAAAGAGTTCTAAATGTATTTCCTGCAGTTTTTAAGCTACAGCGATGATTTTGGTATCATTAGATGCAGAATATCGTGGAAATTACGGTATAATAAAAAGGAAATCTCTAGAGTCATAACAAAAATTGTAAAAAAAATTTCAGGCGACATTTTTTTTCATTTTCATTTGTAACGTCACAACTTTTGTTTGCAACAAATTTCGAAAAACAAATTCAGTATCCCGTATTCTCCACGCTTTTTTGCATCCAATGATACAAAAATCATCACTGTAGCTTGAAAACTGTAGGAGGAGATGCATTTTGAATCCTCAAATTCGAGGTTTTCAGTATAGAAAGAAGAAAAGAAAAACAGTTTATTTCCAATAAAGATGGTTAAAAAATGATAGTGAACCATTGGTTTTTAAAATAAATTAAACTAAATTCACTTCGATGATACACACATGAGTATTGTAATACACATGTCACTAGTCGAAAAGAAATTTTTGAGGGCAGTGTACTCCTTATGTTGCTTAATCTACATATGATGATACATGTAATTGCAATTATAAGAGACAACACAATTTCATTGACAATGCATTTTCATTGTGGAGTGAAAACACTTGTGACAGTTTACATGTTCATGACATAAAGCTTTGAATTTCTTGACGCCTGGAAATAATATTGGAATAGCTTGTTTCGCCAGATGTTCAAAAATGTCATTTCAAGGAAGCATGAAAAAAAATATTCAAGCTTGAGGACCACGAAAATTGCAAGTTTTGTTTTTCTAATTAAAATATTTTAACATAACGGTGATTAGTTGATAAGCATTTAATTTAAATATAAACGGATGATCACACAACAAATTTATATTTTTTTTTTGCGTGAATGCTTTACAAAAATAAAGAGATGACGAGTTAGGTAATGTTACAAGTTGAAAGTGAACAGAAAAAAGACCAGTCTCTCTAGTTCGAATGCCAGTTGTTAGTTTAGTACACACATATGTGCATACATACATGTAAATATATACACGTATGCATGCACATACATACCTCCGCACATACATGCACATAACACGCACACATGCACAAATACATATCTATGTATCGAGGTCATTACAATACATATGAGTTCTACAAAAATGCTGTGCGAAGAAATGAAATATAGGATAATGAGCAAAGGAGGTTCGTAACAACTTTTTCAGTATGTGTTGCTGCTTACAATATTTAATGAAGTATTGTAACAACGTTTAACTAAATATTGTTACGAAATGATTATTTGTTGAAATACGTCTTATTTATCATACTTGGGTGATCGCGCAAAAAATATATTTATATTCTTTTATAAATGCTTTACAATAATGAAGTGAAATGATGTGTTACGTAGTGACACATACACCCATATACGCACACAAAGCGTGCACACGTATACATATACACAAGTAAGCATGTGCGCAAATATCAGCGAAAACTAGCCAGGATAAACCAGCATTCCAATCGAAGGACTCGGAGAAAATATCTTTTATCACGTCATGAATTCCATGATATTTCCGTACTAATAATAGTGGCACAAAACAGTTTGAGTCAGAAACATGAAAATGATTGTTTTACAATGGTTCCCAAGTACAACATAATTGCAGAAATACGTAAGATCAACGGTCCGTCCTGGGTGCGGTTGTTATAATATACTCTAGAGCGTAAGAGATGGGATGATAATTTGCACTACAGGAGCCTAACAAGAACATTTTTGGACGTGAATAAGAAAAAAAACATGAATGTCCTATAGGGGTTTCAAATTAGAAAAAATCACATTATATAAGAAATATGGTGCAGAATGTCTGCAATTGATAAACATACATAGATACCATGACGGTCTAGTTTGATGCTTGCACAAAAACGGAGAGGAAAGACATAAAATGCATCCTGTGGATGGTTTATTTAGGTTGAATAGAGCTTGTTAATTCATGAAAGCAATAAAGAGACTGAACTTTGTGGGTTGGAAACATGACATTTTATAAGACGTATAAGTTTTGGATTGCTTTACAATAATAAAATGAAATGACGCTTTGGGTAGTGTTAGAAGTTGGGAGTGAAAAAAAAGGGGTATTAATGGTTTATATGCTAGTTGCTAGCCCAATGCACACAGGAATATTTGCACATATGCACACCCATATGCGCACATACACCCATGTACGTGCACACATTTACAAGAAAGCATGTTTGCAAATCAAAGCGTATAGGCGATCAAATCATAATACCTACGCATACTTCATAACTGTTGTATGATGTCTTGAACCATGAAACTATGCGCAAGGGAGATTATTCAGCAATGGAGAGACTGAGCAAATGAGATTCGTCAATACCTATTCAGTGTGTTCTGTAATTAAAAATTATTGTCGATTCGCAAGATGACGAGTTAATTGGTTTTAAATTCTCTGAGTCTTTGAGGGATTTTAATACTCAGGGGA
This sequence comes from Platorchestia sp. MABIK, assembly GCA_014220935.1. Lineage (NCBI taxonomy): Eukaryota > Metazoa > Arthropoda > Malacostraca > Amphipoda > Talitridae > Platorchestia > Platorchestia sp. MABIK. The sequence goes on from JACJUY010002680.1 coordinate 7,304, forward strand.
AGTTTGTTCCACAGTTAGGCGCCTGATATTGACAGACCCTTCTGCCGTATGTGAGATGAATGATAGTCGACCAAGACTTTGTTGTTGCTGTTCGGCTTTTGGTTAGTTACAGTGGGTGGATAGAAGCGCACAATCTCAGCATTGCTCTGAGGAAGATATAACGAGGAAAATACGTGTTGGGCCCTCTGCATGAGGAGCCTTTATTGAATAGGAATCCACCCGAGTTTATTAAGGAGAGGGGTTACGTGATCACTTCTTTTGAAATTACCATTGCATACCACCTTGGCTGCGAAGTTCATGCACTTTTGTAAATCCCTTTGAAGGTATTGAGGTAAGTCTCCCCATACCAGGCTGCAGTGGTCAATGCGCGATAACACCAGGGATTGAATGGCTAATAATCTCAATTTTTGGTATGCAAACAAAGAAACATAAACAATTTAAAGCACAATTTTTCAAATTTTTTTTTGTCATGTTAGACCCCTGAAATCATTATAGAGTAATACAGAGACACAGGAGATGACATAGCAACGTCGTGCCGTGAAGAAAGTGCCAAGGAGAAGGTGTAACATGATAAAATATCACTTCACCCTCCCCTCCCCCCCTCTCCCCCCCAATACTCAAACTCCCGTAGCGGGCGAACGAGTGAACGTACGAGTCTCATTTTTTCACAGGATGTCCCTGACTTCTTACACTTCCTATAGCAGCAAAAATCCCTATTTCTACAAACCCGGGATCCGAATGGATGACGCTCCCCTTAAAGTTGTAGAACAAATTATTGGTCGCTAAAATTCTCTTATTTTATGGAGCCCGTTGCCTTGAACTGTGATAACTAATATGAAATGTTCTATTTTGTCGTGTATAAAAAGTAAACTATTACACTGTTTTGCCACAGTCATATATAAGAATTCCGTAAGTGTGATGATAATAGGAATATAATTCTTTTGGCTGTGTTTTATAACTTAGAAAATATTTTCTCTACCTTAGTCCCTGGGGGATAATGTGAGAGCCCGAGCTGAGAGTTCAGTAGGCCTTCTTATTATTGAAATAAAACATTATTGTTATGTTAAGGACAATCTTTTTCGGTTCACTGATGTCCTGCTCTTCAGCACCTACTACTTTCTTCTTCAACTTTGATTTTATTTCATGAACTTCTTCCACAACTTACTGTATCTATGCCCTTTCAGCATAGATTCCGGGTTCCTTAACTCTGTACTAAATGGTGCCTTCCTTCTTCCTCTTTGGATCACATTTGTTACGGATAGGGAGGCTTAAACTTCTAATAACCTAATAATAATCTAATCTCTACCGTAGTGTAACACTTATTCTAACTTTGCGAGAACCCCTGTGATATATGGTAATGAGGATAAGGAATAAAATATTTTTTGTGTGTTAAAAGGTTTCTGAGTTTATTCGGAAGCGTTGAAACCAATGTTAAAATATTTTATTCGTTACTTTCATTTCGTTACTTATGTACAAGTGAATAACTTGATCGGTACGTATAAATAGGTATTGTTAAATTTCTATTGTAGGAAAATGAAACCATTTATTGGAGAGATGAATGAGGTTTTGAAAGGTGCGTGAAAAGTGTTAGGAAATTATTTTTTTTTCAAATGGAATGTTTTTATCATAGTTTAAGACATGCTTAATTTTAGGAGAACGTGGAGTAATTAGGAAACGAAGGGAAAAACTTAATTTTTTAATTCCATTGAAATATTCCTTAATTTCCCTTGGAATGTGCACAGAAGTAAGTTTTTCTTTTTCATTTTTAGTTCGTTGATAGAATATTTTTAATTAGCTTGAACAGAGATTAATAAAAAGGAATATTCAATTTTATTCATTTATACAATGTGAGCCATTTCACGTGGTATTGCGATAAATCAATTCATTTGTGCGTAAAAACAGATGTTGGAGTTTGTGTTCCAAAATAGAGAATTTTTGTAGTGTAACCTGAGACCTCTTTTACTTCTCAAGTTAAACATGAAATTAGAAGTGAAAAGTTATTCATTTTGATTGTTACACATTCCATGATTGTACGAAAATATGCCCTCATATGTTGAATAATTCCAGTCACCTTGTTTCAGAGATAAACATTTGGTGCTGTATATTTTCCACCTTTCTTACTGTTGTGAGATTTAACTAGTAATTTACCTACAATTGAATGCGCAGAAAGTGTGTTATTACAGTGTTGAGTAAAATGGTTGAATTAAATTGATATTGTTTTATTGTTTTTATTTGACCAGATGAATGTAGAATGTGGTCATGATGAAGTCTATTTGTAATGCGTGAATAGTTTGTATAGTTATCTAGAAAACAATTTTTCATGAAATCAGCCTTTTCTTCATTCGATGAACATACAAAGGCATTGTAACCGTAATAATTTTCTAACTAATACATGTTAAAATATATTTAACGCTGATGAGAAAGATCCTGAAGACGGTCTCGATTTATTTGTAGATTTCAACTAACCTGTTCACTCTCAGAATAAATTTTATGAAGATTCTTTACACAACGGAAAAACATGCTCCAATATTTTTTGTATAATTGTGGTATGCGTTTTTTTATGCACGAAAATTTTTTATTTGGAAATAATGTGATTTGGAATTTTCACTGTTCAATTTACCAATTTTACTGGTACCAATTGTATTTGTTTATGTGTGTGAGGGAAAAATTGCTGAATTTTGAAAATGATATGATAGAAGGCACATTCTTGCTTGAGTGTATCTAGTCGACCTGTACCTTTACGTGGTGGTACTATTAGTACACCTACCTGATTTTTGAAATACATTAGGTAATTAATGTAAGATAACAGGCTGACTTCATTTAATTATTCTTTATAGCTTGTTGCAGGTAGAACCAACGCAGGCGGCCCCCCCCCCCCTTCCCTCCATCAGGGGTTTGGATTATTTTGTTCTTTTAGTTAGATTATTAAACTAATACCATCTGAGGGTCTTGTTGGCTCCCCCTAGCAATTGTGCTAGGGGGAACCAACCGCGGTCTCCTCGGTACACGATGGAAACCCATCAATCTCTACCTGCCGGTGACGACCTGGACACTCAAATGGATATTTCTAGTGCTGCTCTAACACAGACTCACAATTTGCCTCCACTAAGTGTGGGCCCCACACAAGGAGCGAGTGCCGAGAATGAAACAAATAATGGGAGAAAACTGGCAAATGAGACAGGCTTACGTGACGAGAGTACTGCGAGGGCCAAGGCAGTGGAAGCCGAGACAGCCCGAGAGCCGAACAATGAAGAGGAAACTGGGACTGGTGGTGAGGATCAGAACATCTGGAAGACGATGAACCGTCGACAGATGAAGAAGAGACGACGAGATGACTGGCGAGCACGTCAGATGCTGAGACTGGAAGTAATATTCGAGAACTCCATCCCGTACTGTGTCAAATACTATACTGCGCGATTCCTTAGTGTCAATATCTCTAGAGACCTGAATGTGTTAATGGCAGAACGCGACATTACGGAGACAATCGGAACTCCCAAGAAAATCGTAAAATCTGGGTATAACAGTCTCCTCATTGAGACAATTAGTGTGTCTCTATCAGATAAGCTGATGCAACTGGACCGCATTACCGGTAAAGGAGTAGTAATATAGCCCCACCGGTCACTCAACACTGTTCGTGGTGTAGTCCGAAGCAAGACTTTAGGACAGTGTTCGATGGAAGAACTGAAGGACCACCAAGCTGACCAGGGAGAAATTGACCTGCTGCGAATAGAGCTGAGGCGAGATGGCGGGAAAGTTATTACCGATACCTACATCCTGACGTTTCAAACGGATTCGGTGCTCAGAGCTGTGAAACTGTCGTCTTGGCCCAGCGAGCTGGCAGAGGAATATAAAGAAAGGCCACAACAATGCTTCAAATGCAAACGATATAACCACGTTGCTAAATGCTGCCGCAGAACATCATACACGTGCTCCCGATGTGGGCAGGAAGAGCTGTAGAGTACTACACGCTACACAATCCACTCAAGAATAAATGAAAGGTAAATCAAGGAAAATTATTCTATTATTAGAGACTCCCCATACAGCAACGGCTGGGGGAAAAGGTTAAAAGTTTAACAGCCAGCTCTAATTAGAGGCAGGCAACAAATTTTAGTAATTAAAACTATTGAAACTTGGGCGTCCAATAGGACATTTGGTTTATTACGGCCTTGACCGATCTAGGTAAATTAAATTTCTTTAATTTTAAAGAGGTAAAAGTTGTCTTTATGCGTAAATTCCCTTTTCGTAAGGGCAATACTCTTCAGAGACGGAGGTCGTCACCCAAATGCCATAGGGATCCAAAAGTTGCTTATGCTGGGCAGTTGACGCGTTGAAGTTTTAATCTTGACTCGCCGGCGATTACCAATCTTGGGCCACCAATTAGGCGAAGAGCCACAGACACGCATTAGGTGCCCTCTCAGACTGTCCGCAGGTCGTCGTGCGGCTCAGCAGCTGAGAACTTAAAGGGGTGTTTACACTAGAGGACATTTCGGCCGTGAGGCGCGACTCGTGCACACGAGGCTCACCACTGAGGCTCATATTTGTGTGTGTGAGTACGAAGTTCCCTATTCGCTCCGATCGAATTCGTGAGGCGCGCCGCACGAGAGCCTCGCAAGAGTCGCAACTCTAGAGTCTAGACCGGTCAGTGTGCAGTTGGCAGTCATCAACTGAGGTAGCGCCTCTCGCACATCCGTTATGGCTGACGCAACACTGTCGCGAGAAACTACATTGCTTTTAATTGAAATGTACTTAGCCCGTCGATGCCTGTGGCAGACTAAAAGCTGCGAACATAAGGAGGCTGCTTTCCAGTATATTTTTATAAAAATGAACGAATATTGTTACATTTAGGTCATGCAAATAAAAAAGAGATTACGTAGCTTACGATGCAGCAACAATATTTACACAAGCTAATCGACAGCAATCCATATATCATAGCAGCTGGTCACACACTGACTGGTTTTGAGCAGCGCGCACTCCGTGGCTCGCTCAATGTCCAGTTCAAACGCTCATGGCTCATGTGAAGCGCCACACGAGGCGTCTACACGTGAGCCTGGGACAAAATGTAGACCAGTGTAAACAGGACTTTAGGCAGATAACACCTGTGCCACACGGCGTAATACGTCACAGATACGGGACGTTAGTTGGTAACTACACAGCCACACGACGCAACACGTCACAGCTGCGGTCGAGACAGCGGCGCACCCTCGTGACGGAGAGAAGCACGTGCCGGTGGTGGAAAATTCAAGGACCACGGCAACACCGCAGGTGCATCGACTCGTCTGATAAAAAAATATAAATGAATACCCAAACAAAATTATCAAAATGCTAACTTTTCAAACATAACGTGACAAATTACAAAGTTTTGCGAGATAAGTTCAAATTTTCCTATTTACCCAAGTAAGCGCAGCTGAGAGTAGTAAATAGATACCGATGAATGCAGCAAAGGCCCGCTCGTCACGCAGAATGCCAGTATACTGAGTGAAGAAAAGGGTTCTCGTAAGATGATAGTTGCAAGAAGGTTAATTAGTGGGGTTTGTCTAATGTAGCAACGACAATTTCACATAATTTATACAAAAAACAAACATCGGCATCTTAGGATGCTTTATTCCCAATCAAGCCTGATACATATGATCTTAAGCAGTGGTTTTTCAAATGTCTTATAACTAACACTATATATAGGACACCATGACGGTTCCCCCGTGAAGCCGGTACCCATTTCCGACACCTGGGTTGAGTGGGGT
>JACJUY010002680.1:13109-23427 GCA_014220935.1 Platorchestia sp. MABIK
GGAGTTACAGACACCCCTATAATAGCTTGAGCTCTCGACCTAAATTTAATTAGTTTAAGCGAAAAATAAGTTTAAGACGGTCGCCAAGGCAACCTTCAAGTAATTCTACACAAGATAATTAAACGAAAGCCGGGAATAGGAAAGATTCAGTCGCACACACAGGCACACAGTAATAATAAGAAAAGTGGAAAACAGTTGCCTAATAATCATACGAGACGGCGGTGACGTGTAGAGCTGGGGCCCAAGAACGCACAGATGACGGCGCAAGCCGGAAAAGTCGATTCACGGTTTTAGTAGGTACGTAAAAGGCTCGGAACGGAACGGTTAAAAAGCACATAGGACATTACACACTCGCGGTTCGAGGGGTTAAACTAGTAAAAATTAAAGCTCAAAACCGAAGCCAGTTCAAAAGTATTTTTCTAAAGTATCAAGTTCAAAGGTATCAAGTTTCAAAAAGTATCAAGTTCGAAAGTATCTGCCTGTCTCAGCCCTTCGATCTCCTACCTTACTACTATAGTGCTGAAGTTGAAGCGCCTCTCGGGTAACCCTGGAGAGGTTGTGAGGGAAATCCTCACAGTGCACCAAAAAAGCTCCTATCCTAATGCCGTCCGGTGCTATCATTGCGGACATCCGCACTATTCAAATGACCAACAATGCCCAAAATATCAGATTGAAAGCAAAATTTTAGCCACCGACTCATACCGAGCAAGAACCTACAAAATCAAAAATAAAACCAGCTCCGACAAAAAACAACAATGAAAGGCTTTCTGACCAAACCATTACATGCACTGACTCTACCTCACGCAATACAAAATCCACTCCAGCTGCAACTGATGTAAAGTCGAAATCCACCGATTCAACTAGTACAAGTTCAGAAAACCCAACAGGTACCATATCCCAACCCTACACTTCACCAAAAAAGACGACTCAAAAAGAAATAAAAAGCACCTCATTTTCTAAGCCCAGGCAACCTACAGGCTGTAACCGACAACGAAACACCTGGAGCCAGACGGTGAACGTCTCAAATCTATAAAAAGTCAAAAACATACACCAGCTCCTCGCACCCAACACTCCTTCAAACGGAGAGACTCCGAGAGAGGCAACTTCCAGCCTTACAAAACTCCAAGGCTATGGAAGCGACGTTGAGGATGGCTACTTAAGCAGAAGCGCTAAGACATGCAAAACAAAGCCCTCTACAGCAACCAAGAAACCGCGGACGACATCTCCACAATCAAGAAGTCGAGACCGAACATCGCGATCAGCAGGAAGCCAAAAAATTCAAGTGATCGGAAACTGAAGATGAGTCGAAACACTGCCCTAACTTGAAAATTAACTTTGATTCATTTATTCAATGGAACTTAGAATCATCCCGAACGAAATTCTGTGAATTTAAACTCCATACCTGTACCACCCTGCATGTGTCTGCCTTCAAGAGACCATGCTCCGAGACAGATCGGGGACACCACATACTCAATACTCTATACTTCTAGTGTGACTCTCGCTGATAATCATGAGCGGGGCGCTACAGTTTCAATCCACAAGACAATACCGCATCACCGGATTGACTTGCGTACCACATTGCAAGCTGTAGCACTACGTGTTAATCTACGCCGAACATACACCATATGCTCGGTTTACACCACCAAGAAGTTGAAAATCTAATCTTCCAGCTACCTACCCCGTATATTATAATGGAGGACTTCAATGCACAAAACCAACTATGGAATGACAACATGGCAAATGATAAAGGACAACTCATGGAAAGAATAGTAAGAGAAAAGAACATCTGCATCATGAACGACGGACAACCCAAGCATTTTCACAGGCAGACGGAAACCCACTCTATCATCGATTTAGCATTGCACTCTCCTCATTGCTATCTAAACTTTAAATACCATGTTAACGAAAACCTGTATGACAGCGACCATTACCCTTTCCATCTTGATTCGATCCATCCTCAAAATACGCAAACCAGATATGAACGGTATAATCTAAACAGAGGAAACTGGACTCAGTTTCGCAAACTGACCCAGCTGTCTTGTGAGGATGTCGATCAGATGAATGAAAAGAATGTTTAGGATCACACAGCTGCTTTAACCAACATCTTGCAGCACGCTGCTGATTCATCTATTCGATTCACCGCAAGAGCAGTTCTCTACTGAGACCTCCGGTACCGTGGTGGAACTCCGAGTGTGAAATGGTGGAACGAGAGCGTACGTGAGCCATAAGAGCATTAATTAAACAGGATCCCATACAGTAGAGCAAAGGCAATCTGCCGGAAGAACTTCTTGTCCAATAAGCAATCATCCTGGAAAGCTTTTATCAGTTGCATAAATGCTAAAACTAACCTAAACTTAGTATGGAAAAAGGTCCAAAAACTTACCGGAAAATTCAAATTTACTTCTACTCCAAAGCTAAGAGATCCCCTTCCGAACAACCTGACCGAAACATTATTAGAAACCGTTATGATGCTGGCAGAACACTTCTCGTCGGTGAGTAATATTTCAACTGCCAACGAATCTTTTACTCGCTACAGGGAAAAGTGGGAAGGAAGACCGCTGCATTTGGGGGAGATGGAGAAGGATGTAATAGCCTCTTATCCATGTCAGAACTTAAAACTGTTTTACACTCAACCAGCGATAACGCTGCTGGCCATGACGACATCTCGTACAGCTTGATTTAAAAAGCGGATGAAACTTTCCTCCGTGCGGTGGTCACTCTCTTCAACAAAATATGGTTCCAACAGGTATTTCCTACAACCTGATCGCTAACGATAATAACAGCAATTTTAAAAGCCGGTAAATATCCAACTTCTCCGAATAGTTACCGCCCAATAGCTCTCACCTCACGTTTAAGCAAGCTACTAGAAAAAATTGTTAATAGGAGACTAGTCTGGTTTTTGGAATCGACTAGCAAAATAATAAATATTCAATCTGGCTTCCAGAAGAACCGAATTACCACTGACCATTTGGTTTCGCTTGCTTCACACATCGCATCGAGTATTGCTACAAAGAATCATCTTCTTGCCGTTTTCTTTGATCGACAGAAAGCGTATGAAACAGCATGGATTTACGGAATCCTGCTTAAACATCAGAAATGTGGTATACATGGACGATTTCTTGCTTTTCTAACCAACTTAATGAACAATAGGAAGATTAGAGTCCGTCTCCAGAATGTCCACTCGTCAACCAAAAGCCTTTGAGGAGGAGCTCCTCAGGGAAGTATCCTAAGCTGCGTGTGCTTCCTGATCGTTATAATGAAATTCCATCAGCGTTATATCGCTGATGAAATTCCGCAGAGCGTCAACCGACTTCTATACGTAGATGACTTTATCATCTACGTGTCGGGCAAAAAACCAGAGCACCTTTAAACGACAATTGCAGATCGCCATTAACCATCTCTCGCAATGGACAGCAACCACTGGATTTCCATTTTCCCTTTCCAAAACAATAACTATGCATTTCTGCCGTGCTCGTGGCTGTCTGAAAGTCTCCCCCGAACTTCAACTAAACAACCAAGTCCTACCGCATGTCGAGCAGGACAAATATCTAGGATTCATCTTTGACTCAAGCCTTACCTGGAGACCTCAAATATAATCCCTCTAACGACCGTATTCACTCTGTATAAACTCACTGAAAGTTATATCCCACACCCAGTATGGAGCGGATTGGCAAACTTTGCTTCGACTTTATATGGGTCTGCTAAAACCAAAACTAGATCACGGCTCAAAAGCTCATAGCTCTGCTTGCCTTACCCAGATGAATTCATTGCACACTGTGCAAAATTCAACTCTTTTGGTTGTCACTGGCGTCTTCAAAAGTTCACCTGTCTTATCACTACATACAGAAACCGGAATAACTCCTTTAACGTATCACGTGGAAATCAAGATAGTGGACTACTATCTAAGGCAGCCCGCCCACTGAGGCGATGCGATGCGATGCAATTGGTACGACGCCTTGCGAAATCGCACGGTTCATTTGTACCACCGTAGGAATAGCACTGTGTTGGCTAGCTCGCCGCCCACTGAGGCGATGCGACTCCTGCCTCCATACCTCCTCAGTTGCCTGTCGCACCAAAATGCTGCATGTTGCATTTTTCGTGCGACGAGGCGATGGTCACTAGCTTCTGTGCAGGTTGTCATAACGTCATTTTGGTTTCATATGGATGAATTTAAGTAAAATTAATAGCTAATTATTTAGGAGAATGCAAGAAATATTTCTCTTAAAGTGATACATGCTTGGGCGGCAGAGTTGGAGCGGCTGTTGGAGCGGCAAATTTGTAAGGAGCGGCTACACTATGCGTTTCTTCGTGCAACTTACGCACAACTCGCTCAAATTTGAAGCATGCATGTCGGTTGCACGAGTGCTGCATGAACTTCCACGGTGTGCCGTTGTTGACGCGTCTTCTTTTGCAGCAAGCATCTGTAGTGCGTAGTTAGGAGCGAACTACATATCATTTCAAGGTCATCACTCGACAGCTCTCCCAGTTTGCAGTTGCACTTCATCATGGAGTGTTCTATTGTACTTCTGTTTATTGCTTGCGCTTTCTACATTGAGTGATCGGCCACGCAAGCTGGTGCTTAAGCTCAGAGACCAATTTAAAGCAAAGGAATGTATCTGAAAAGTCAAAAATTCATCGTATAAATTTATAAGAATTAGCTTACAAAACTATATTAACAGAGATCCTGAGACGGCATTATCATTTGATATAATAAAAAGAAAATTCATATATTGAGGACACAGTATTTTTAAGCCGAATTAAATGTTAAGCATTTGAAAATAATCGAAGCAGGTACAGTGGATGTACAGCGACCGACCCTATCTTGCTATGATATGTTGTAATTTCTTAATGATGAAGCAGAGAGCCGGCAGTCAACATCAAATTTGCATAGTCATGTAGTCGCTCAGGTAAGTTATGTTTATTTTTTATTTATAAATAGAGAGTATAGGAGTTAAATAATTCCTCCCATTGCATCTTTACTTGAGTAAATAAAAATATAATCAAAAATGAATTCCGAGTATAATATTTTTAAACATATAGCATTAATCTCGAGTAAATCAACCCTGATTCTTGTTAACTAGATAGCCTAAACGGAAATTAGTTTTCGTCAGTATGAAGCATAGTTGGGTAGTTATGTCTTTGATTGACTGTAAATTACTTATACATGAAGGAAATAAACAGGTAGCGTGAGTCATTCTTGTCGATCCTGTTTTTTTCTTCAGAGAGTTTCTTTGTCTTTTCTATCGCACATGCGACAGTTACTGGCTAGAGCGCACGTTCATCCGCATTTATTTTCTCCGGGCCGCGGCGTGCAGCTGACCCCCGCTGCCCCGCATAGTGTAGCCGCTCGTGCATCGAGTCACGCTCAGAGGTTAAAAAATGCTTCAGAGTTGCGCAGTAAAAAACGTATAGTGCAGCCTGGCCGTAAGGTAGACAATGTATAAATTTGCTTTTCTCATATATTAGCGATAATTGGTATGAAACATTTACCATTAGGCAAAAAAAAAACATTCCTAAAAGTTTCAAAACCCACAAATAACTAAAATAGACGTTGAATAGTCATACTAAATGCCCATTGAAATGAGTAAGATTTTTCTATGCAATGCTGCGCGACATGAAACGCAAAAATATGGCGCTGCTTGGCATCCATACCGCTTGCAACTAGCACTGACCAACGACTTCGAGGCTTGAGCTTGTCTGGCAGTTGGATATCACGTACGAGCTTAACTTTTCTGTGATGGCCTCCCAACCGGAAATGGACACAAGTGAAAAATTTACATGCCTTGTCCAGGAACGATCGGCGCTGTATGATTCAAGTGATGTGCTGTACAATGGCAGAAACTTCCAGGATATGTTATGTAAATGGGCATTACAGAGCAGAGCATTACGGTCACTAAAATTTGTATACATAAAATTTCCCGCAGCGCAGATCATCAGCAGTTGAGCGCTGCAAAGCAGGGCTCGAGTTGTTGCCCGATGCAAAATGTTTATTGGGTTCTCATGCGATACGAGTTGCTTCAGTGGGCGGTACTGATGCAACACGTCGCATGCGACTTGAGCTCGGTTTTCGTGCGACGTCTCATCTATCGCATCGCCTCAGTGGGCGGGCTGCCTTTTAGACTGCTCGCCGACCCTGCTCAACACATTCTCTCAAAAATTCAGTGTGCCTCGGGACGTCTGCACGTAAACGAAAGGAACCTCAAACCATTTTACATTCGCCTACAAATGATCGGAAGGATATCTGAAATCTCACTTGAGTGCGTGGCTCCGGAGAGTGTCTCCCACATTGCGCCGTGGGTCTCTCCCCCGTTGGCTGTGTGCAGTGAACTGGCTGCCCTGCATAAACGACAACTTGGAGCAGCCCCATCCAGAGCCCTTTTCCTCGACCATTTCGTACATCCCTCTGAAACAGCTGTCTTTTTTACCGATGGGTCTAAAACTGAACATGGCAAAGCATATGCGGCGGTCCATGGATTGAATATACTTGCTGTCAAACTCCCTTCAGTGGCTTCAGTGTTCATTACAGAGTTGTGTGCAACACTGTCCGCGGTGAGCGCTTCACGAGCAGTAGATAAGTGTATAATTACAATCGTCTCAGACTGCCGTTGCGCCCAATAAAGTATGATGAAACCCTGGAACACTCACCTGATAATAATGCAGATCTTAACCCTGACGACTGAGGTCGGTAAACGAAACATTATTAGACAATGCGCTGGGTGCCTAGCCATGTGGGCGTGGCTGGAGACGAGAGAGCGGACGAGGCTGCACAGACTGCTACCCAAAGAGAGCGCCAGATACGTAAAGGAATGTCTCGCGGAGATTTCGCATGTGCCTTTAAAAGACGCGTTCATCAGAACTGGAATCATCAATGGCATGAAGTGACCGAGAACAAACTCCAAGAAATTAAGGACACGACGCAACCCTTCCGAACAAGCTGCTGGACCAACCGCGAGTGGGAGATACAGCTGTGTCGCCTCTATATTTTGCATACCCTAACACATGAATTCTTAAGGAACGGTACTGCACCACCACTATGTAACGAGTGTCAGGTTACTGTGAGTGTAAAACATATTCTCACAGAGTGCCAACGATATGCTGCACGGAGATGCAGGTACTTCGGTCGAAATGAGGTGGTGATGAGTGAGCTGCTGGGAGACTCTGGTCCGGTTGAATTGGGGGGAGGTCTCTAAGGGTTTCGCCGAGAAACGGATATGTTCTATTTAATCTAATCTCACACGAGTTGTAAATAATAAAAGCGATATACGTTTATAGATGATGTCATTTACAAATTTATTTTGAATTGTACTAGAACTGTAATTTTCTACTGCGTCTCACTGTGCGGATAGCTCATTAGGGGTAACGGTGGTTAAACAATTACAATAATAATAATAGTGTGATTTTTCAAAACTTGATAATCAAGCTACACGTCAACATAAGTTTCGAATAATTCATTGAAGCTTAATGACTCATTCTCAATAGAGGCAAATCTGAGCTTTCATGGTAGGAGTAGGTTAAATCAATGTTTTAGGTTCCATAGATTTCCGCTAAGTGTATCATAACTGCCCTAAGTGTGTTATGTGACACACTAAAGGGTGTCATGTCACTTTCATGAAACACAACCGGGTGCCGGTTTTGTGACAAACGTATGACACACTTGAGTGTGTTAAAATTACCCTTTATTTTTTCTCAGTGTACTGCATTTTAGTACAAGCATATATGAATTTCTATACAGAAAATTACAGTTAAAAATATTTTTGCTAACCAACTTGAATTAAATAAAACTATAGGAAAGTTTTTTCATTATTTATTACAGAAACTTTTAAACAAAAAATGTAGAACATGTTACAGAATATTGAACAAATATAAAACAAGGTACATTATGCATAACAAATATGGAACTAGATTTGTACCCTAAAAATTTTTTTAATTTTGTTCATTGCATTTGAAAATCACATTATATTTTAAAGTCTCAAAGTTAAATCTCCTATTATCTGCCAACATACAATTGTGCTGTGACAAAACCATGGTATGGAGAAAACCCTCTCTACACCGCACGAAACAAGAGGAGCAAATTCAAGACTATTCAACTCATTTGCGAAAACTGCGGTAACATTTCTTTGGTGCTCTTGGTAAAATTTCCGAATAGAATAGAGCTCACATTTTCCATAATGTTATATCCTTTGTTCTTAGACAAAATTACCGACAACTATTCACAAGATTTTTTGTCGTAAAGATTCTTATGAAGTATCTTTCATTACATTGATTTTGGAAATTACGTTCGAAATAGAGAGCCCTCAAGTTTCCAGTTGTTTATAGTATTTGAGAGTAGTAGAAACTTGAAACTGATAAAACTGAGGTTTACTTTTAACTCAAAGTATTCTAAAAGATTTTTCTATTCATTTATGCTGCTACTTTCGTCGCTGTCAAAAGACGTAATTACTGAAGCTACTTCATCGTAGTATTTGTTCTAATAATTGGCAGCGTTAGCCATGTACCCCACCTGGTCAGTACTAGAGGTGGTGGAAGTGGAATTTGTCGGCACATGTCTTTAGAACGTTCAACTCTGTGATAGGCTTTAACAAAGATGCTTTTTCCTGTTGCTGCAAGTCAATTGACTTCTGGGTAGTTGCTTCGAATAAATTCTGCTACTCTGTGTAAACCATGTGCCAAAAATGTCACGTGTATCATGTTGATGTATAAACATTTTACTCCGTCTATAGCCGCGTCAGCTACCACAATGAGAACATTTTCGTACATCATTTGCCTGCCCTTTGTACACTGTAGAAAATCATTGAAAGAAACCGACATAGTGCTGTGATTTACCTTAAAAAGAACTAAAACATTGTCCAAATAACATTTCCTCTCTTCTCTTCCAACCCCTAATATGCCAAAGACAAAACATGCAATATAGCGTTGTTGAATGTTAGGGCTTTCGTCAATTGACACCTAGAACTTCTGTCTATTGGAATTTTCTCTTAATTTTTTCATTGTGTTCTCATACATGCAATATACATAGTATTTTCGAAGTATTGATTGGTCAGGAAAAGTTCTGCCTGAATATTTTTTAAACAGGTTTTTCAACGGTTCTGTATTTACATTATTAAGAGGTATGTCACAAGCCTTAAATGCATAGCATAGATCCTCATGGAATTGTTGTCTTCGGCTTCCCATGCATTGTAGTGGTTACCACCTCGCTCACTACTGACTCGGAAGAACCATCCTGACTTAGCATTCCTCACTGAACGCTTCCTTACTTGGCACTTGCTACGTGGTGCCTAACTGACTGAAGCCTGCCTGACTGGAGCCTGAATGACTGTAGCCTGCCTTACTGGAGCCTGCCTGACTGGAACCTTCCACAATCGAGAGCTCCCCCCTATTCCCTGCAAGACTTTACTCAGGCTCCTTTGATTGTGCGGAAATAAGTGTTTTATTTTGTACATGTTGAACTGTTCGTAGATGTTGAGCAGCAAGAGAATTCCGCGAGCACGATATCTGACGAAAGAAATTATACAAAATTATAGAATAATGAACGTGTGACGCTTCTGAACGTTTGATGAACGAAATTAACCTAAACGCCTTATTATAACTTGCATTCAGCAAAACATAAAAAGTTGGCTGACATTTTTATTTAAATTGGAACGATTCCAATAAAGAGCGGTAATTTTAGAGAAAATGTTAAAACTTGAATTTCAATTGAAAATATGTGGTTTTTGGACTAACTGGATGATTCAAATATACTTTTCTACTATGTGGTTTCCGTCGAAAATGCTTTGTTTTCTAGATATTTGACTTTAAACGTTTATTTTCCCCATGCAATACAAAAGATATCAATAGGTGCTTTTTACAGTAGAAGCTTAATTGTTTTCGTGATACAGAGAACAGACATGTCTAATGCAATTTGTACGAGAAAAAATGTGCACTGTTTACCTGGCTATAATAATTTACTGAAGACTTACCGTCTTCTCGCAAAATTAACAATTTAGTGTTTCTTCAACAATTTCGTAGTCTTTAAACTCCCTCCCCAGCATACCAGGGTTGCCAAATGAAATTCTGTATCATATGCCAAAACAGAGAAAAAGTTATGCTAAATATGCTAACAAATTCTGGAAATATGCTAAATAAAAATCCATTATTAATTTCAACTTACCAATTTCTGAGTCCATTGTTGACTGATAATACTTCTAAAAGTATTTTTTAGTAGCTTAAATCTGCCTCGTCATTGAAGACGGCAACAACGTCACTTTCGAGCGAGCTAGTACTCGGTTCTTTTTTGCTGTACGTTGTCATTGTACCGATTGATCTGATCGTCGAAGCTGGC
>JACJUY010002680.1:24677-74694 GCA_014220935.1 Platorchestia sp. MABIK
TTGAAACTTGGGTATTTACTTATGCTCGAGTAAAACCAGGCTGCAAATTTATGTACTTTTCAAAACAAAATGTTGGCTGTTATAACCCAGTGATCAGATATTTTGGCACTATCAATGCCCTCACAGCATAAATCAACAAAAGGACTTGGTGGTGCTACTCTGCATTTAGTCAGAAGAGGTAGATACGAAAAAATCGCATACTAAAAATGAATATAGTGAAGAAAGCTTGTGCAATTAAGTTGGTAGATATTTACTTTAGTGCGTTCAACGATTTTTAAAATTTCGTCCCCAAGAATTGGTAATACAACACATTTGAATACGTTTTACACGAATGACATTTTGCTCGCTATGTGTAATTTTCGAGATATTCAACTTTTAAGTTTTAGGAACGTCGTATATGAGAGTGAAGGAACGGACACGTAAGATGTTGTAATACGGTATTGACATAACGATGGGTGAGGTTAGGTAACGTTAAGTTAGCTAAATAAACTAACCTAAGTAAACCTAAAATAACTCAACTTAATCAAACCAACACTGATGTTTTCGCCAAAAACGTGCGTTTGTTCTAACAATGCGGCGACTACGCAACCAACTAAATAATCTAATTCCTACCTGAACCTTATTAATGTTATATCTCGAAAATTACGCATTAGCGAGCAAAATATCATTCATGTGAAACGGCTTAAAATGTCTCTTATTACCAATGTTCGGGACCAAATTTAAAAAATCGTTTAACGCACTAAAGTAAATATCGAGCAATAAGTTTTCAGACTTATCCATTGCAGACCTTCTCACAGATGTATGCAAAAAGCTTTGCATGATGCTTTTTCTACCATGAGTTGCAGCATTTCCATTGAGAATTGCTCATCTCTTTTATCCTATGGTCCACTAGCAAGAATTGCTTCAATCAGTTTTATGAGAAATTGAGAGCGAAACTTCTAATGCAAGGTTTAAAAACCTCAAGATTTGATGAAAAAAATAATTCATACTACTTAAGTCCTACAATTTAATATTTCCAGAAAGAGCACCACATATTGAAATCATATTTAATTAAGATTTTACACTAACTATAAATTTAAAACTAAGTCAGTTCTATAAAACGTTGCGGAGACCAGCTCCATCTTCATTTAACAGTCTGCAAAATTAAAATTAAAGAAAATCAGTCCTTTCTATACAAAATACATGAGACAATGAAATCTACAAGCATATTTGCAATAGATAAGAACTATTGGCGCTATTAAGTTCTGGTTTTTCTTTTGAGATAAAAAGAGATTCTAAAATACGTAGATCTAATTCATTAGATGCTGTGCGTAAAATAGAAAAATTTTCCCCTGCTACTCGGTCGCAACACTGCTCGCTGTGAAGGCGGATAGATGAATGAGGCGGTTGGGTCAGGTCTTCCGCTACGGTAGCTGACTCAACGGTGTTATGCAATCCTAATATAGAATGGCAAAGTCGTATTGCCGACATTGCCAGATGTACATTGTACACAACTAAACTTATACACAATGGATACCCGCATCCGTTTTGGAATCACGTCCTTGTAGCGAAAGAAGGAGTCAACTTTAAGTGAATTAACAGACACAACACATAGTTTCACAGCAGGAAAATGACGTTTAACAATAATTTCCAAATCTCGCGACATTTTATCAGTGTAGTCTCCAAAATTGAGGAAAACTCAATACAGACGTTGAAGTGGTTCTATCACGGCATTTGTTATGGAGTATTTTTGCCAAAAATTGTTCAATATGAACATTGACAATAGACACAGGGTACCTATTTTTTCGTAAAATATTTTGTAAGAAAGAAAACTCCATGTGAAGATCGACGCAATTAGAACAAATATTGAATGCACGATTTAATTAGGTTTTCATAGTGTTAATTTTGAATCTATGGTTACAGAAACTAAAAAAGCTTAAACTCAAACCAGTGAATGTAGTTTTTCGAAAGACAGATGAACTGAACGTATGGCCGCTTTCAGTAATTTTAGAATCCAAAAAAGACAAACAATTATTGGTCTCGATTTCAATTGTGAATTTTATTGACGGGTGTTTCGAGTTTAAGTAATCCCTGAACAAACGTGCATGCCTAGGATCTCTAAACAATAAAAACGTATCATCAATATATCTGCCGTAGAATTCAGGTTTAAAATCTGTGGGACAATCTGCCCACCATTTTTCTTCCCATTGGCATATGAAAATATTGACAAACTTAGGCTCTAAAGGAAGACCCATACCGAGACCCTCAACTTGCTTATACATCTTTCCTGCAAAAATAAACACAGAATTCAATACGGAAAGTTCAAGAAGGGTTTTAAAATGAGTTTTTCCTAGACCTAAAACCGCATCTGTTGACGTGACAAAAAGGGAATTTTTAATTATATATATAGTTTCTGCTAATGGAATATTAGTGAATAAATTTTCCACATCAAATGAAGCCATTGTCATTCCATTTGCATTCCGAAAAGATGTTCTCCCTAACGAACTTAGAAGAATTTTCTGAAGTGTAATCATTCTTGGTTAAAGGACTTAACAAGGGTACCAGGAATCGTGCTAAATTAAAACTAGGCGTGTTATAAGCAGCAAAAATAAGCCGTAACTGAAATTTGAATGAAAAGTCTGGCTTGTGCACTTTAGGTAAACCGTACAATACTCTTGGACATGAACCAGACACGTGCAACTTTGAATATATTTAATTTGACAAAACCTGTACATTTTTTAGCTTCCACAAAAAGTTATTAATTTTATGTTCAATCTGGAGAATAGTTTTTTCCAATGACTCTGTAATCAATTTAAATTTAGATGCATCAGAAATTAATGTTTCCATTTTAGTGTTGTACACTGACTTACCAAGAATTACAATGCCTCCGCCTTTATAAGGTTTACATTTTACGATTTTGTCATTACGGCCCAATTCTTTCAGCGCAAATACATCGTTCTCCTGCAACACGGTTGAGAAAATTTTCTGCGGTTCAAAACTATGGAAGTAGCGATAGGCTAAAGAACGTTAATCTTGCAAGAATCTCGTACGGTCAGCACTCTGTAAAGTTTTACTTGAGTAGGCACGTTTTTCGTAAGATAAGAAGTATTTGTAAAAGTCCAATTTAAAAATGGGTAAGCAGAAGTCGAGACCAAAAGCTAATAATAATTTTGTACGCTCCGAAAATGATATTGCACTGTAGTTGAATATCACTTTGTATGAATCACATGAATTAACATCGTATTGCACACCAAGGTTTTCAAGTTTCCTATTATGCACCCTGAGAGTAGCCACTTTGAACTTTTCATCTTCCGACTGCGGAAAACCACGAACACACAACGCGTCCAAGCAGGAGAAGAAAGCGCCAGCTTCAGCGGTTGCCAATCTTCTGGTTAAGTTCTGCACAGCATCTCTTTTCTGTTGTAACTTCTGCATTAGCAACTTCTTTTGCCAGGACTTGTAGAAATGAGAGGTGTGGAGAATTTACAACTGACTTAGTTTTAAAAATATAGTTAGTGTGAAATCTTAATTAAATATGATTTCAATACGTTGTGCTTTATTCGTTTTCAAATTCCTAATGATCATTCGCCTTAAGAATAGTAATTTCTCTGACCTCCAAAAAGTGTAGTTGTAAGATAAAAATTATTGAAGTTTTAGATGCGAAATTCTTATTTAATGATGCTACTAAGAATACTCCTTAAGCACTCTGCTGAATTCACTCACCAATAAGTTCAAAATTTTACATCATTTGCTCTTCAGTAATCTCATAAGTTATCCAATGACAGTAAATTTATGTCAAAGATACCTATTTCAGTAAAGTGTAATGCTTTGGAGTAAGTGAAGAGTTCATCATAAGTAGATATGAAGTATTTTTTTAAACTTAAATATAGGAAAAAGTGAACGTTTTCAACGATTCATATGAAAATTTGGAACTCATTTCTCATTTATGCCCTCCAATCCTGAAATTACACCCTGCCGACGTTAATGATTCTGGAATTAGATTACCTCTCATTTCCACACGAATCGTCAAAATTTAATTGAAAACTTCCCTATTTCTTGCAACTAGCTCGCCAGTTCCGCTGATCTAGGGAAACGTGAGAAGGATAACCCTCATGATCAACAAAGAATTCTACCTTATTCTATCACTATTCAGAGCTCTACTCGCTAGTTTCCGTTCGTTCAACTAACCGTTCCAAATCGTCATAACCATTACCATGTTGGCTATCCCCAGTATTCTCAAGCTCGTAAATTAACGGGATTTTCACGGTAATTTATCGAGGAAAACTAGGTGCTTCTATAGCGTAGGTCTGCCACACTATAGTATGAGATCTACCTCAAACTAGTACTACAGCGTGAGGTTAGGTTACTAATGGATATTAATTATTTTCTTACATTCAATTTAACGATAATCACTCAATTTGTAAATCTCAAACTGTACCTGGGTAGGCGATATATGGCGGTAACCTCACGCTATTGTAGCACTGATTACTATGTGCGTACTTGAGTAGGTAATATTCCTTCGTGCGATATTACAATTGTTATGGTTATGCCTTGTCGGATAGTTGAGTCCGCCTAGCGTGAAAAAGAGGTAATTCAATACTGCTAAGAAATCTTTCTTATTTGCGACACGGTGCGGAACATCAGCGGGAAGAATTGTTTTGCATAATTGTACCGGTTGGCGGCTGTGCATGAAAAGATAGTTAATGTTTTGTTTATGCTTGTGAGTGATTGGTGTCTGAGGCAAGGAAGTTTGATAGATGGAAACGGCGTCAGCGCTCTAAAGTGAAACCAATTTTCGGTAGCTGTAGGGTGACGTACCCCACACACGGAGGTGGAGGTGGGTGGAGCTCAGTTTGCAACTGGCGCTCGGCGTGGAAGGGCGCTGCTTATCCATGCTGCGTTCAAGGACTACTTTCCCAATATGCCGAGCTCATGCATTATACACAAGTGCAGGTGTACTTTCAAAAATATTCAGACATTAGTTTTCACGTGTACGTACAGAAATTTCATGAATTACAAACTTCAACATGAATACATTTAGCTAAAAGTTAAAATTAGAGCACATAAACTACCTAAGAAAAGATGAATATCAAACTTGCTGCTTAACTTTTAAGTGATTCCGTTGCAGGTGGATTACAATTTGTCTGAAAAATAAAAACAATATGGACGGGCTTAGCTGTAGTGAGGCAACAATAAAATTTATAAGGGAGTTTGATATATTAAATTCCAGAAATAATTTGTCATTTGGATATAAGAAACCTATTAACTCAAATGATGTCGGCAATGTATTTTCTACCCATGATGAAGACACTTTGTGTATAACATCACTTTGCTGCCCAACATCTGTCAACCTAATGTGCGAGTCAGTCAGGAAAACAGGATTTAAAGGATTTTCAATTCGAATTAGAAACATTAATAACTTGCTCCACAAAATTGTAAAACTGGGCATATGTTTTTTACTCAAGCATAAAGTAAGTCAAGATCATTTAAAATTAATTTTCTGGAAAATTGAAAGCAAAGGTGTTAGCAATAACAACCCGACAGCAAAAAAATTTGCTAGTTCCTATAAACGTCTATTTGTTCACAACAAAATAAAAGATGTTCTTAATGGTTACTGCCCGTCTTTTGAAGATATAATGATTTTGACAGCATCTAGTAGAAGTAACACATCTTTATTGATCTCATCTTGCGCTATAACAGTGTTTAACAATTCGTGATCTAAGAATAGAATAATGTCTGACGATGTTCAATGCAATGATTCATGGAAAGAGGATACATGTACCAAATATGTAGAAAATTGTTACAAATTTTTTTCCAATTCAGTGTATTTTTAAAATGTTGTCTTATATAGGATACATAGTAAGAAAAATAAAAAATGTTCTTCGTTGCGAATCATGTATAATTGCCCTTTGTCGAAATGCTGGCAATAAAGATTCCTTAAAGTTCACTGATCTTGAAGAGAAAGTGCACTTGACCTATCCATCAAATGATGTAATTGACATATGTTTAGTTGCTGAAAATAAATGTGAGCAAGATCTTGCTATGAGCATGAATCGTAATACCTACAACTTGAAAAAATGCTTACTTCTACACTTCGTATTTGTATTGAAAAGAAACTGTTCACTTCACTTGACAACCACTGTTTCGAAGTTGATCCTCTACATAATCATGTTTATTTATTAATGATATGTGTTTTATCTGAATATTTTACTTTGAGACGTCATCCCTCTACTAAACTATTTAACGAACCATTCATAAATAGAAAAACTTTAGCCGTCAGATTTCAAATAAATTAACTCCATTTTCAGGTAGGTAAATTCAATGCATATATTCTATAAAACTTGCAGTGTGCAACAAAATGTAATTACTGTGTGGTTGTACAAATGTTCTTTACTAACTTAAAACACGAAGAAAAAATCAGGTATGTAGAGCGTATGTAATTATTCATTTCTTTACATACCAGGATGTCAGATGCTAAATAAATGTTTCTATGCAAATGCTGTTTTTCATTATTATTCAGCGAGGACGCAATTGAAATAAATGATTAAGGAAAAATACGGATAGCACAGAGTAGCGCAAGTCTGCCATTTCATCTCGCGGTCTTCAGTCGCTGATGATGGATGTGGTGGTACACCTCCACTGCAACACCACCTCCACAAGTGGAGTGCCGAGTGGGCGGGGCTTGGGACGGCAGAAGTGGCTTCACTCGCTTGACTGGCAAAAGATAGCGATGCCGGTTCCATCTATCAAACTTCCTTGGTCTGAGGGCACGGGACTTATACGAGAATGGGCCACTTCGCTCGTTTCTCTTGTTATCGATCCTACTATTTAGTCAAATTTTTCATTAGGTTCACATCGTTGACAACGCTCGAGGATACAGCGTGTACAGGAACAAAGTACTAATGTTAAATCTTCTAATCACTATCACAGAGCACGCCAGAATATAGGTGACCGTACATTTCCACATATAATTGTCAAGCGTTTCCAAGTAATTTTTTTCTCGCGTTCTGCCTCTGAGGGGATAAAACTAAAGTATATACGGAATGTAGATTCTCAGGCGGCACATGCAAGGTCCCGAGCTGAAATTTGGGTATATTGCTTTGTTGAAATAGATCAGATTTTTTTGTAACATATTTATTCGGTTGATTGTTTGTCAGGTCTTACTTTTTGCATTAACTTCCATTCAATTTCATAAACCTCTTCTAGCCTTTCTATGCCCAAGAAATCTTGTGTGGAAAAACACATTGTGCTTAAATTCCCCATTTCCTAATAACCATTCTTAATGGTATCTAAGGAATCTAAAGCACTTTTAATGTTTGTTTATTGACTTAAATTGTACCTGAACGTGTTAGTTGTAATTAGAGATTAAACTTATCTAAGGCCGCCGTTTATCTAAGGCCGCCGTTTATCTAAGGCCGCCGTCACTCGGAGACCAAATGGTAACGTTTCGTCAAAATAATCTACAGTCAGCGGTACTACTCGGTCTGTCTCGCGCCACTAAACCGTCAGATTTCAGACTTTGTTTGGGACCAGTTTGGTCAAATCTGATTGTTTCGTGGCCCTGGAAAAACCGACTAGTGCCGCTGACTGTAGATTATGATGAAACGTTGCCATTTGGTCTCCGTGTGACAGCGGCCTAACGTTCTCCATCCTGTGCGAACCTGAACACTGGGTCTATGCAAGTCAACGAGCAATAAATTCCTCACAGCTATGGTACAAGCCTGCTTAATAACCAATTCATTTTTATCAGTTTGCATAGTTCTTGCTATGGAAGCGCCGTTTACACAAACGGAAGTCATATGGTAGAATTTTTCTACAAACTTCATAATTACGTTCATAACGTCTGATACATTGTATCGGAACTTGGTCTCTTTAAATACGAGCTTTATTGTTCTTGTTTTTATTTTTGCGCGGATAGAACGTAGGAAAAACGCCTGTTCCTGTCACAGGCTCCTCAAGTCCACGTTATGTGAAGAACTCTGTTCATAAAAGTGGTTCTAAGGATCGAAGTGGCGTATTTCATTCGAATGTTAAATATTCTGCATATTTTCATACAAACATTCATTCGTTACCTACTTGTGATTACGTATTCATGCGATTAATGACTGTCTACGATTCTCTGCGGGAAACTATTAGTAGAAAATGATGAATTAGTCATCTGGCAACTGTTACACAATGCGATTAAATTATTTCGATTTGCAGTAATGGCGTGTCATTGCTAATTTTAGTCGTGAGTTATGAGAAATTATTTCCTTGCAGATAAAACACAGACAGGGCAGTGGGGTTTTTGCTCTTGTATGTATGTACGCAATTGAACATGGGAAGGTTCACTTAACAAAAAACTTTAATCTAGAAAGTTGTTGGATTCGGTCCACTGTATGTTCGTTACTGTTCTCCGAATCTGGACGAAAGATAGTATCAAAGTCTAGTATAAACCTGGTGCAGATTCCCTAGGAAATACTGTGTGGTCCTGAGTTGAGAGTTGGGTATGCCTTTTTTATACAAAATGTTTGCCTCGTTCAAGGAGCATTTCCTTTTTAACTTACTGTTGTCCTACTTCTAACCACCTGATAATCTTCTTTAACTTTTATTTTGTCACATAACCTTTCTCATTTTACCGTTTCTGTGCGCAGGGGGTCCCATGCGGGAACACATTTTTAGCTTAGATTCCGAGGTCTCTTAAATCCGTCTTAAATGGTGCCTGCATTCTCTTTAATAACATCTTAGCCTTATTGAAGGAAGTTGAAATTAACTTATAGTCAATGAATCCTGGAGCAGATAAATTTAATAATATTAAGTTAGATTGAATCAGTTGACAAAAAAAAAGAGCAGTCACAATAACAAGGGAACTGTTGACCTAAATCTGTAGTGTTTGCGCGTTTTGAATCTCACAGATAGGTCAACGTAACAGGTGCGATGACGAATTTCCAACATTCATGCTGATCATACGTTTTAGAAAACAGATGTGATTGAGTGAAGAGATGAAAAATATTTTAGCTAGTTCCCTGAGCTGAGGTAAGGTTGTCGATAGATTGCTGAAGTGCAGTCTGCGTCTTAAAGTGTGTCGGTGGGACCTTTTAAGTGAAACACTGAGCAGCTTCGCGAAAACTGTTGTGGTGCAGTCACTGTAGTAAACGCCGGAGAGTTACATATCGTAGGCATAAACTTTTCCAAGCATAGTCTATATCGGTGTTTCTCAACCTTTTTAGCCACATTGCCCTCTTTTCCAACAAAAAAAAAGATCACCCCCCTTAATTGGGCAATAATAATAAAAATTGCTGCAGCAATGATAAACAACTAATTTAAAAGGTTTTATTCCCGTTGAGTGTGTTAATGAGTTCGGTGAGGCTGGTGCTTTGCAGCTAGATCTTTTATATTAGGTTTAAAGTTTGTCAGTTTCAGTTTGATGTCTTTGGTCAAAATTTATTGACGGCACTGAATCCACATTCTACCAAACAAGCGGTTGGAAAGTATAATAGTATTTTAATCATTTCAGCCCTCATTTATGGATATAGCCGCTTTGTTGCATTTGATAGCCATAACACATTTATTCAATTTTTTCATATTAGTATATGCGTTCATCACTACATTTCAGTTCAGTGAGTTCTTGCAGATTTTCATCGGCACTTTCCACATCACAACCAAAAGGAGCTACCATCGACGATGGAACTTGAAACGAAAACACGTCCGAGGATCGGCTGTTCAAGGTTTTTCGCAATTTTACTAAATATTCTTCGTACTTCTTACTACTTTTTCGAGCTTGTTGTGAGTTGTTGCCCTACTTCTGTTATCAGGCATGTCTTTTAAATTCTTCTGTATATTTATTTGGAACCAATGCAACTTTTCAGCAAAGGCTTTCAGAATACGTTCACAATTCAGAAGCATGCATAATTTGCCTTGAAGCTGCAGTGACACTTTATTGCGCTCACGAAAAATCCACGTTAGAAAGAAAATTTCACACTTGTGGTGAAAGAATGCTATATTTAGTGACAGCGGTCAAAACAAAGTCCAACATTAGATTACGAACTAGAAAGCTAGATGAGAAAGTGCGAATCCGAAAGTGCGAAAAAATTAACAATTGTGACAAATCGTGTCAGTTTCCTTTTGAAAGCCAACGAACTTCTGTGTGGAGAATGAGCCTTACGTGCTTTGTTCAGTATCAATGCGAAACTTCTGAAAATTCGAATGTTTATGCCATGTGACTTTACTTCATTGACAGTTTTAATAACTATTCTTTAATGATTCATGAAGATCAGCCAAGTGTTTCTGCAACTATATGATGACGATGTACCACACAAAGAGCTGCAAGGATTGAAGGACATAGTTCCTCCATGCGAGCAATAAAACCTTTCTGCTTATAGCACCATCCGTTGCTCAGGGTACCAAGTTTTCTAATAGAATTTCATTATTGTAAAACCAAGATTTTGTAGCTTTAAAAATGGAAAATCCCGCTTATCAGTTTCTAATAGTTTTGCAAACAACTCTTCACAAAGTTTGCAGCTATCATCTATGAAACGAATATACACCATTTGAATAGCTCTGTTGTCTCTTACCGTTGACTCATCAAGCTGAATCGAGAATTAGCTAGTTCATGACTTTGCACATCCAATGACATTTCATCCATTCTTCGACGGATTGAGTCAATACTCAACGGAATTGTTCCTGATGTATTCATTGAATCTTGTTGTGACACAGTTTTCATAAGAATTATAAATGCAGGTTTGTAATGGATATCCTTTTCTTTTATTCCATATTTGGTGATTTATTTCAAGCGTGACATCGCATCGAAAGTTAGATTGATAATTTCTGACCGAATCATATTCTCATAGGGATTATTTTGCAGCCACCAGCCCAATACTCGGGCAAATAATATTTATATATGTCGTAAATCAATTATTAATAACGGTCGTCATAGTTAATTAACTATTCCTATTTTTGGTTAGCGTGAGGTCAGAGCTGATGGCTATTTTTAATGTGCATTTTATCATTATTTCATCATCATCATTATCATCGTCATCTCTTCACCGTCTCTTCCCAACTTACAAAGGAAATTGAAGACACGAAAGATTACAAAGATTCGATATTAACGCAGGCATCTAATACATCACAATGCTGTAGAGAGAGAAGCTGGTTAGACAGTTAGTAAATATGTTAACTTTTCTGCGGGATCCAGTTTGGGCGTTGTCGAAGTACATATGTGCGGAGTAAAAATAAGGAAGAATATCAATATTGTTATAAAAACTTTTCCCTCGAACAATAATTAGTTTTTCTACCCCTTTCAGTGAATCGATCATTGTAAAGTGGTTATTCCACCGATTTTCAAAAACTTGAATTATTCGAAAAAGAAACAAAATTCACTACATTGGAACGGAAAAAGACAATTCAAATATATTAATTTAAAACGGATGTATGATCAATTAAAAAGTCGCGGACATTTTTGTAGGACACCCGGTATAATATTTTTTACATGTGTGCCCCTTTAGATGTTTCAAATTAGTTAAAATTAGAAACATTTGTTTCTTTTAAATACCTATATAAAGCTATTGATATATCAGGCTATAAATATGACAATAGAGAAGAAGGCGTCTGTTCCTTGATTGCTGTTTCGAGCTAAGGTCAATGGAACGAAGTATGTAACTGAGAATTTTTACTTTCCTTATACTGTTCTATTATGATGAGCAAATTTGTTCGGATAACTGTTTATGCACGTAATTCTACACATTCTAACTTAAATATGATTCATTTTTACTTAATTTATGGGTTTTAATAATACTAGGAAGAAATTGAAAATCAGTAGTATTTACTCCATTCCACACATCCTCCGTTGCCATGGTACAGCCCCTTCATTGTTGAAATACTTCATGAAGCTGTCACGGACGTTCTCAGCTGATTCTGAAGCCCTTCGCGGCACCCTCTGAAGCTCTAGCAGATGTCCGTATCCCCTCCACTCATCTCGATTGACAGTTCCACTCGCTGGGTTCTATTCGTCAAGCGTACAGTCTCGCAAATATCGTTCTCCTGTTTCTCTGCGTAGCTTATTGTGTAGAACAACGCACGCAAGCACTATTTTGACTGATTTTTTTTGGGTGAACATTTATCGGTTTATGCAGAACTCTGAATTTGCTTCTGAGAATTCCAAATGCATTTTCTACCACACGACAAGCTCTTGAGAGTCTGTACGAAACAATTCGCTGCTCGTTATTCTGATCCCTAAATGGATATGGCTTCAATAAGTAATTTGTTAGAGGAAATGCATCGTTGCCAAGTAGGACGTACGGAAGCTTCTGTGTTGAGTTCGGCAGAACACCAGGGTTCGGTAGATGAGCTTCGCCGTTCTCTACAATTTCTTTCAGCTTGCCATTGTTCCAGACACCTGCGTCAGATACACGTCCATTAGTACCGACGTCTACGTACAGAAACTCATATTTCGAGTTGCTCACCGCCAGCAGCACAATGCGATGGGTGCCCTTATAATTATAATAGTACGAGCCACTCTCAGTTGGGGGTGAAATCAGTATATGTTTGCCATCTATAGCTCCAATGCAGTTGGGGAAGTTCCCTCTCTTTTCGAAGCCAGTTGCCACTGCCCTCCATTCATCTTCTGTCGATGGTGTGTGTAAAATGATATTACTCAATTCAATATTTGAATTAAATCTGCTGGAAATTCTTTGATATTATCTGTAACTACTATCTAGTATAATTGCCATTTACTTTCGATCTCAAAATGAAAAGTGTATTGCACGCGAGCTTTCCTCCGTATTGGTGAAGTTTGTATTTATCCAATTACAGCGTTTCTAAAATGCACGAATGTAAAAACGATTTAACTCATAAACTACAGAGAACACGCGTACTTGCATAATACGTGCATACAAATGTGCGAATCAATACATATATCACCAGCGAGCTGCTATATGTGAGAATGGGATGAATACTCATACAATATTGAATTAAAAATTGTTGCTTGTTTGAGCTGCATTTTCGTCCAAAACAATTATTCCCTGTCTCACATCTGTCCACGTGTCCTTTCAGGAGACTAATACGGTGCCAGACGAGTTGCTGGAAACGGAGGCCAACGTGCCTCTAAGTACAACTGCAACTGTGTCAAGTGATACCCAGGATGACTTAGCTCAGCCTCACATGTCGGCATCATCATCATCAGACGTAACTAGAAACGCGTTGCGCCAACCAGCCCTGACTAGTTCAAAAAAGAAGAGAAAGATCTGTGACTCAGCGAAGGAAGCATTTTCGATTGTTGTCAGTGAACTGCAATCAATGAGAGATGAACCTGATTCTAATTACCAGTTTGGTCTATTAGTAGCAACAAGTTTGCGTGAAATGTCTGAGGAACAACGGAACAAGAGCATGGCCCTGATATTTGACGTCATTCTCAAGGGGAAAACGGGAGCCTTGACCTCTGAGCACAAAGTAGATGCTATTACGGCCTTACAAGATTTTACTGTTTAAATCAATTAAGCACTATTCGGATATAAGTCATAATTTGGAGTGTTCGATTGCCACTTTTAAGTCATTATTAATAAAAAAAATTAGGAATTATCCAGTACACGTAATCTACCTCCTCGTCACTACAAGATGGCAACAGCATGTCTCTTCATCTAATTTAAAATGGTTAATTTCAGAGTAATCGCGTGCATACTTCAAATAAAAATCTGATTTTTTTTTTCAAGTGTGGCATGATACTTTCGAACATAATTATTTTCTAAGCATTAATTGTTTACTTTGATACATTTATGTTTACTGATGATGCGGAGAAAGTCGTAATAAAAACCTTAGGTGATGCTTGCTACGATATTTGTTTTCATCAAGTGTTCAAGTGTTACTTCTTTGCAAACAAAAACAGGGTAACATCATGAGTTACAACAAATGTTTCTGATTTTGATTTAGTTTTCGTCAGCAGAGTAAATGGAGCCATAACACGAAAACGGAGCAGACAAAAACACGAGTGCATTTTTTTCGTAAAAATCTTATAATTATTTACAGTCAGTTGTGTAAAAAATACTAAAACAATCAAATGCGCGCCTTGAATTATGCCATTTATGAGTTTGGTCATCGAATTCATAATTGTTCCAACAGCATCCAAATAAATGTTATTCGATTGGAAACTATCATAATTGTAATTTAATTAGTGTTGTAATTTCAAAATCATGTGGTCAATCAATGTAGCCTTTAGTTTCTAGTTTTTTTACAATATATGCGTGATTAATAACACGCATTAGTTTTATTTTTGCAGTATTTGCGTACGGATGTGATATCGAAGGAATTTTGTACTTTGTTATATTTTAATTTTAATTAATTATCTTTAAGCAGAAAGGATTATGCTGTAACATTTTGATTCCTATCATTTAAATAAAGGATACTATATTCAGACATTTCTTACTACCTTTATGATTGCTTGTCAACAGTTATTATTTATGTAGCGATACATTGAATTTCAGTATACCTATTGATGAGCAATAAATATTCACACTAAAACATGTAATGAATGTTTAGACTAAACGCTACTTTTTGGAAGAAATGTTTTTCTGTTAACAATTTTCATGCCAAATAAAATGGGATCTATGCACATATACGTAAAAAAACAATCGTTTAGCGTTCTGCTATTAAATTGAAATTTCTGATGATATACAATAGAGGAACATTAACTACAATTACCTTTAAGTAGTCGTCCTAGGAGACACGGTAAATAGCAATGTCTCAGGAATGATTAGTCCAAGGCTGTGCCTGGAAATCCTTGTGCTGTATTGTCAGTATTGAAGGCTAGCGTACGAGTCTCCAGTAGCCAAAAAGCGGAGAGTTGCCTCGAGTCGAGAACCAATATTTGGCAGGCCTTCCACGCTCGTCAATCTTTGTACCCTAGGCTGGCCCTAGAATGCTCCTTGATTACCCTAGGAAATGTAAATGAGGGCAAGATAGTAATTACCGAATAGTCTGCCATAATTCAATTGGCTTTGCCCTTTATTACGTCACATAGACAGCTTTTTTAAAGTTTGTGGGGATTCGTTTATTAATTAATGAATGATCTGAACGCCTCTATTATGGAAATGTACATAAAATGACAACCATCCATTAAAATTACAAAAGATGTTCCATAATGTAGATATTTTCAAACAAACTCACAAAGCCCTGTGGTCGACCAAATTGATGTACAGGGTTACATAACTAGTGTTCACAATACATGAATAATAATTATTACAGAAATCAAACAGAAAATTTTAGACGAAAAATGCAGACCTATGTAATTTTTTTTCCGCTCGCTGTATTGCATTTTGACCAGTTCAAAGCAAATTAAAAATGAATAAGCTCAACGTTCGTTGTTGAGTATAGCCTTACAATATGTCCAAAATAGGAAATAGCCTAACTTTATAGAAACAATTTTTAATCTCCAGGAAGCTATTCTACTCGCATAAAAAAAGAGTTCTGCGAATACATAGTACAAAACTATACAATCTACAAGATAACTGTCGGGGCCAAGCGACGGAATAATTCCGTACGGCTCTAATTGTGGGGATGTCGGGCTACAACCCACTCGGCACTCCGACCGTCTCAGGAATTGAAATACGAAACAAGCAACAAGTTTAATTATTGCATTTGAAGAAAAATAAATATCTTAACTTATGGCACGTAAATGTAGGATGCAGGAAGAACAGTAATGGTGGGCGAGTAACGGCCTCAGGACCCGTGCAGGATAAGGCACGCAGGGCCCGGGAGTGAGACGAGGCATGCAGGTTCACCAGGCCAGGCAACAAGCTAGTTAAGACTAGACGACGAGACGAGGACAAGAACCAACTCGAGCGTGGCTCCCCATGGCACAGGGTAAGTCCAGCTCGTCAGAAATGGTGACACTATCTAGTGATAATAGTTTAGTTCACCAGGGTTCTACGGTTCAAGTCTAGAATAAAAAAAAGAACAAATTAGAGACAGGGCTTAACTACGTGATATAAAAACATAATACACGTTAGAAGGAGACTACAGCAGGCTCCTTCTAAGATCACGACAAATGTACCACTCTGCGAAACATCGCAGGCTAAATAGGACAAAAATCTACGTCTTACGACGTCACTGGGAAGAAGTGCGGAAGGCCGGCAGCGTCGCCCCTACAATAACAAAAACGGTATCACGCTTTCCGCATTCACATTTCTAAGGTATCGACATAGAAGAAGGTTCTGCACACATGGCATTACTTTTCACTTCATTAATTGCCTTAATTAGATTAGCATTAATTGGTAAATTAGAAGTAGTGAAGCACTGCATGCATCAAAATACGCACGGTTTCATTCTTCTAACTGGTTCTTTGTGAAGTTTTGGTCGAATTTAATTTGCTGAAGAAATGTTCAACGGAAGCATTTCAAAACAGAAAGGCCAACAAATTTGAAACTACAATTTTTAAAATTTAGGTAACATGACAGCCAACTGTCATTTTTACGGCTAAGCAGCGTTTCCCGGTAATTAACAGCCGACATGTCTGGTGTCAATTGTTCATTCAATGAATGTTTTCGACACTCTTCTTCAAGACATTTCTTATTGACAAACTTTTTCATTTGAGGAATTTCGTCTAATGTACGTATAAACAAAGATTTTGGAGTCATTGTTGAAGCATTACGCCGATTCAGACAACGTACGAGGTCATGTATAGGACCCTCGGCGAAAAACTTTTTCTTGAATTTATGAAACCTCTTCAACTAAGAAGCATCTAAAATTAGTAAAAAGAAGCTCTTTCTTTTGTGAAGTAATGCGTTCTTTTGTGAATTTAGGATATAAATATCTCTGACATCGTTTCAGTTGCTGTCATCACAATGTATATAGTCTCGAATGGCCGGTCATTTCAAATCGTCGGTTGCTCTATGTTCATTTTAAAGTTTCGCGCTCAGTAGAGATTTAAAACCCTTAAGGCGTGTAGTAGTGTAATCTACTACACGCCTCACGGGTTGAGTTTTTAGATCGCTACTGAGGGCGAAAATTGAAAATTGGTATAGAATAACCGACGACCTTTCGAGACTTAACCTATCACCTACTAGCACAAAATCATTAGTGAGTGTTGGATGGGATGGATTCAGCAAAGAAATGGTCGCATTCTTCTCCAAAGCCACACTCAAAAAAAGTGAACAAAAGCTCCGCTATACATTTCTGTTCTTAGATTGGAGAGATTGGAGATATTCGGAGAATCAAACTGGAACAAGGTATTAAATGCGTTCAATTTCCCAAAATTGTAATTTAAGAACTCTAAATAAGTGCGGGTTAGCTTGTTGTTTAACGACAACTCAACAAAGTGAAGTGTGAGTGCATCCCACTGCTCCAGCAATCGTCGTACATAAGCTTGTAAAGAAACTGCACGCCGCACATTGCGAAAAGAACCGCAACTTGTTCAGTACCGGCATGGAACACGTTAACTTGTACTATATTCACGAAACAAATGTTGATACGTTTTTTCTTTGAATTAAATGTCTTCTACTCAATTATTACTCATATGGGTAATTCAACTGTAGTTTTTGACGATCTTCTATGTTTTTTCATGATTTTTATAAACTAAATCTGGAACATAGATTTCACCCTAGATTTTGCATTTTTTTCCTTTACCCTAGACTGTACCCTAGGAGGGGTCTGATTACCCTAAACTAGGGTAATTATCCTAGGAGTGGAAGCACTGGGTAGACGAAAAGCGGAAAAGGAGGTAGCGGCAAACCAGTCTTTCATAGAATCGAGTGGTGTATAGGGGACGTCATGGAAACGAACCAATAGCAGCGCTTTGATTTCATCTGGCAACACTGCTAACCCGAAATCTGGCATCACTGTTAGCGTTAGTGCGTTACTGGTACGACAATCTGGCAGTGCTGTTCAAACGAAGTGTTCACGAGTCGAGTGAATCGCAATGTCGCCGGCTCAAGTTAAATTAAAAGTGTTCCATTGTTTGGTGTCGGAATAATTCTAAAAATCTACACTAGATATTTCAATGTTCTGGTTTCAATATTAAGGAATGAATTGCGCCGAGTGAAATTGTCCAGTTAAATCATCTTAATGTCGAATTCATGTTTGTAGCCGCCATTTCTAAAAGAACGACTACCGAAGAATCCTATCGGCATTAAAGATGCTCTAAGTGGTGTTGAAAAGTGGTGTTGTGCTGTTGTTTTATGATCACAGGAGTTTGGACCTGGAAGGTAAGAAATTAAACTTTGGATATTATTTATTTGTAATTTAAAAAGGATGACTCATAACTGATTTTTTCCCTCGATGAAGTTGCACTTTTCTATCAAATATTTGAAACCAGATGCAGTAGAACAGTTCATATTCGACATGCCAGTTCCATAGGAAAATGCTGGGTCAATATTGAATTTAGGCTTTGCACGGCAATTTAAAATTCCGTTCCAAAGAATCACTAAGGTGTAGGATCTCCTTATCATGGGGTTTCCTGTCCACTGACGAGAGTAAGTACGTCTGCACCGACCGACCGAGGAGTGAGTAAGAGAGAGAATTGAGGTCAGTACGTGACCCTGAACGAGCTCCCGACCTTTGGAGCCTATGTGTGTGTGTGAATAGAGATTCACCCTGTACCTGTTGTAACGTAACTCTGTAACGTACCATCTCTCTCGAATATAGCTGTCAGTTCGCACATCGTGTGTTATAACTCCTCCATATAAAGAATATAGAGCAACCACAATTAAGTACTAACGAACCTGGAACCTCCCGGTTTATGGTTGAACATTACTTAGCCGAGAGAACCCGACAAGTGGCGCCCGAACAGGGACCAACGACGTCTAGAGGGACGTCTCAGCACGGCAGTCGACCGTCACATGCAGTGAAACAGTAAACAAAGCAGCATTAACTTCAACACTTAAGCAATCATAAATGATATAAGCATTGCGAAACATCAAAACAAATGAGGGGCATCTCAAGTATAAAATCCTTTTGAAGAAAGGGGACATAATATTTGAAGCAAAATTGAAACGGGAAAACAAGAGGGCAACCTGTAGGGGAGATAGTATCCAATTAGCTTCGGGGATAAATCAACCTCGCACAATCAAATCTTAATGTCTCTCTGTCAGCAGGAAGTCCGACAGGAACTCAACTAAACAGTCGTATGGGGTGAAAGGGGTCGAGGGGTATCTACCCGTCGGAAGGAGAACTGTCGCCTTCCTGGCTTGACGGGAGGAGGGGTGGTACATGTGAGAGGCTCACGTCTCGTTGCGAGGTGACCATTAGGGCTAGTCGGGCTAGGGGGCAAGTTCTCCGGGATCAGTGGCATTAATTGTCGACCTCGGCAATACGTCAAGTCGTTCGTTAAGTCAATGCCGGGCGGGAACGGGGGAGATTCCGGGGGTGCCCGCATCGGCAGGTAACCGGAGTTACTTAGCGACGTTGTCTCATTAGTGTTGGCAGCGGGCATACATTCTGTACGGAGCTCGCTTTTCGTTTTCACGTGGAGGTTGTTCCTCTCATAATTTCTTTTCACTCTTCTTTATTGAGATGTCATCGAAATGTTTGATTGGAAACCGCCAGTCTTTGATAATATGCTAATGTTAGCAAGTGATAATTAGACAGTAAGGGGTAGTGTTTAGATTAACGAAGAATGTAAGTAAAGTAAGTTCGTACTCGGAAATTCCGATCGAGAGTAATTTAGGTTAATTACTGTAATGAATATTAACGGGTGTTCCTCGAACAGTCCTTAGAGTTAACCAGTATGCATGCAGTATATGTGGAGCCAGTATATGAGTCGGTGTGCAAGAAGCATGAACCGGATACGCATGACAGCTGTAAGTCGTGTGCTTGAGTTCGTCAGAAGTGTTTTACGTCATCACGACGGATATTTTTCCTTTGGGATAAGCATGCCGTGCGTGCACGCCTTACCGTACTGGAGGGAGTATTTTTTTTAGTTTTCGCGTCTGTTGGACGTTCGTCACGCAACTTCACGTGATTTTACGTCCGGTGTCCTACTTTTTTCTTCGGTATAAATTGGAGGCTTGCTCGCTGCCCACTTCATTCTCTTGTCATTACCTCTTGAGTGATCAAGCATCTTCGCTACGACAGTCGCTCATCGTTCTCATTGATCCGGATCATGGCGATCTCCGTGACCCTTCGGTATGTACTGTTCGAGCTGTCACAGACTTTTTTGTCTTACCTTGTTAATTTTTTTTCTTACACCCGATCGTTTTGTTTCTCCCCGCGTCCGTTCGCTCCTTACGTTTCTCTTTCTAATCATCACATTTCATATTTTTTTTCGATGTTTTTGTTTTGTTGGTTCTGCAAAATGTTTTATTCTGCTTCTATGATCGATACTAGAGTGAGTTCAGTTGTGCTCTGACTCAGGTCAGTGTTGCTTTGCTTGCAGTTTCCGGTCAGTGATAGAGCGTTGTGAAGCTCATAGGGAGCGCTCACGCGGTTCTGTGACTGCCTTCATGTTGTGCTGCATGTTAGTTTTCCATCATTAGGTGAATGTTTTTTGTGTTCTTATATATTTCTTACTGATTTATTTATACCATTTGTCGGTAACCAACTATGTATTTTGTGTTTCCTCCCGGTATGGGTATTTTATGATTTTTTTTGTGTGTTTGCTTTTATGTGCGCACGCGAGATGTTTTGTAATCCGATTGGTGGACCAATCTCTCGTTATGAGAGGGGCGACATGCCTGGACAGACGAATTTTCTTTGTTAAATAAAACGTATTTCCTTTGTTAAATTGGTTAGACTAGACTTGATTGCAATGTTAGAGTATTTGCCTATGTCAGATTGTGTGATGATTTTTATGTCGATTATATCTGTTAGATCACATTTGTTAGATCCTCATTCGCACCTAAGAATAGATTCCATGTAGCTGGAATTTTACTTATAAATGTGGACGCCTTGCAGTACACCCCGGCTGTACCTTTGGCTGCTTCTGGGCGGCCTCGTCCTGGCATATGCGGGAGCGACTTCGAGCTCCACACCGTTGAGTGGCGAAGCCAGTACGCATGTCGGCGCCATGGTGGAGCACTAACCCGGTCTCAAATCGGTGAGGGGCCATCTCTTGCTTAAACTCAAGTTAACATTACGGGATTTTGTTCAACTCAATCTCGGGGAGATAGCTACCCAGTTCAGTAAGACCGTACTCCAGTTGAAAACGATCATGTTGAGGAATTTAGGTGTAGTTCAGGTGAGAGTAGTTAAAGAACAGATAGTAAGAACAAGTTTTTTAATGGGACGAATACTCACCAAAGTAGTTCCTCGGGAAGACGTTCAACGATTAGAGGTAGCCTGGAGAAGGCAGATCTCTCTGGTCTTCCAAAATTCTTCGGCCCCGAGCACGGTCACTTGCATGGGGGCATTCTGTAACAATGATACCACCCCACTTGATCCAATGTGGAATCCAGCCATGACGTTTCGCCGGTTGACGGACGCCTGTGCCGGCACTTTCTCTAAACTGCGCCCTTTCTCACGCCGAAAAAGCGGTTTACTTAATATAGGGGGCTCTATACTAAAGGGATTGTTTGGAACTGCAACAGAGGAAGACCTAAAAAAATTAGAGAATTCCATGGCTTATGTCTCCCACGAAGTAGATCTATTAAAGTCTGAGCAAGGCCAAGTGGTCGAGCTAGTGAATCATACGGTTTCCACCCTGGGGAGCATTATAACAGATCTGGAACAAACCACCGACGAGGTACACGGCCTTACGCAGTACCATGTGTATACTACCCTTCTGTCCGAGTTGGAGACGTGTGTAGTCTATTTAACCGAATTATTGGGCCAAAGCATTCAGGAAGGGGCTACTCTAAATAGTGGTAGAGTACCCCCGGTTATTGAATCGGATACCTTCATAACGTATGTCCAACAGATGGAGTCCCAGCT
This sequence comes from Platorchestia sp. MABIK, assembly GCA_014220935.1. Taxonomy (NCBI): domain Eukaryota; kingdom Metazoa; phylum Arthropoda; class Malacostraca; order Amphipoda; family Talitridae; genus Platorchestia; species Platorchestia sp. MABIK. The sequence continues at coordinate 46,488 of JACJUY010002680.1, forward strand.
CAAATGTGTATACCCCTACACTTCCCGAGAGATACGGGAAAATTATGATCGAGCCCTTCGGGTTGCAAAGGCTTGGCCTACTCGATTCACCGACTGTTATGTCATTGAATTGCCGTGTGTGGCTCAGGACGAGAGCTATGCTCTCGTTAAAATACATGTCTCACCAATGCCCACTCCCGACGGTTACATGGTCCTGAGTGGGATCGCACCCTATGTGGCGTATTCCCGGACGCATCATATGGCGTTCTACGATTTACAGGAGTGTACTATACTAGAAAGTATGACCATCTGTGAGGTCTTGAGTCCGTTACAGACTCTCACTCCTAACGACTGTGTGCACAACTTGTTGAAGCACAACCGAACCACCGATGAATGTGTCTATGAACGGTTCCAGGAGACCGATCGGCCTTATGCCCTATACTTGCGGAACGCCTGGTATATCTGGTTCTTTGCCAAAACGTATGTCACTGTGATGTGCCCCTCAGGCAACCAGGTATCCTCTCTAAAAGGAATGTTGAGAGTAACGGCCCCCTGTTCTGCACAGACTCAGACGCATCAATATCATACCCAAAGTGCGATGAGCCTGAACGTTACCCAAGCTCCCGTTTTGCTGATTCCCATGCACAACCTTACCGTCATAGTCCCACCGCACCGTATTCTGACGGATACTAAAGGCGATTTACAACAACTAAATCAATCTCTTAGCCAGATCTACGCCACCAGGGAGCTGTTACGCGATGGCCCCCGGCCGGTGCATAATGATGTTACAACTTACACTTTGTTGGCCGCGTTTGTTCTCGGTTTGGGCGTTCTTCGTTATTGGTTTGGATTCAAACGAAGGACTCAAAAAGCTAAAACTACGTACAAATCCTCTTTGATTGAGATCGATCTGCAAACTCTCAGAGATTGCAATAGGGACACAGTTGGGATCACGACCCACCTAGACCAGCGGATATGCGAACTCGCAAGCGAACTCGCTCAACTCCGTACAGAATGTATGCCCGCTGCCAACACTTATGAGACAACGTCGCTAAGTAACTCCGGTTACCTGCCGATGCGGGCACCCCCTGAATCTCCCCCGTTCCCGCCCGGCATTGACTTAACGAACGACTTGACGTATTGCCGAGGTCGACAACTAATGCCACTGATCCCGGAGAACTTGCCCCTAGCCCGACTAGCCCTAATGGTCACCTCGCAACGAGACGTGAGCCTCTCACATGTACCACCCCTCCCCCCGTCAAGCCAGGAAGGCGACAGTTCTCCTTCCGACGGGTAGATACCCCTCGACCCCTTTCACCCCATACGACTGTTTAGTTGAGTTCCTGTCGGACTTCCTGCTGACAGAGAGACATTAAGAGTTGATTGTGCGAGGTTGATTTATCCCCGAAGCTAATTGGATACTATCTCCCCTACAGGTTGCCCTCTTGTTTTCCCGTTTCAATTTTGCTTCAAATATTATGTCCCCTTTCTTCAAAAGGATTTTATACGTGAGATGCTCCTCACCTGTTTTGATGTTTCGCAATGCTTATATCATTTATGATTGCTTAAGTGTTGAAGTTAATTCTGCTTTGTTTACTGTTTCACTGCATGTGACGGTCGACTGCCGTGCTGAGACGTCCCTCTAGACGTCGTTGGTCTCTGATCGGACGATGTTGAAACAGGACGTCCGTGTCTCCAGATGTCCGAAACGACCTATATGTTCAGTATGGTATTCATATATAGTTCATATACTCCGTATTTAGATGTTACGAGGCAAAAGATTTTCGTTTTGTCAACCTAGCATTAATTGTTCTTTTCGAGTTCATTGTTTCTAGTTTGCATAGCTTGCTTGTAAAATCGGTGACGTAGTTATATTTCATTTTGAGGTTACTGCGTGCGATTATTCATTATGTCACTACGCCATGCTTTTGCTTGACTTGTCTTGTTTGATAAATAGGAACGCGACAGTTGTATGAATCCCGCCTGGTCAAGAACATTGTATTGGTTAGAACAAATATCTTAATTCATTGTCACAAGCTGATTGAACTAAGTAGATTTCCGAAACGTATCTTCCTGAAATGGTGGACCACTTCCGAGAAAGAGAGGAGCAATGTATGATCTCCTTATCATGGGGTTTCCTGTCCGCTGATGAGAGTAAGTACGTCTGCACCGACTGACCGAGGAGTGAGTAAGAGAGAGAATTGAGGTCAGTACGTGACCCTGAACGAGCTGTACCCTGTACCTGTTGTAACGTAACTCTGTAACGTACCATCTCTCTCGAATATAGCTGTCAGTTCGCACATCGTGTGTTATTACTCCTCCAAATAGAGAATATAGAGCAACCACAATTAGGTACTAACGAACCTGGAACCTCCCGGTTTATAGTTGAACATTACTTAGCCGAGAGAACCCGACAAAAGGAACACATTTAAAAACGTTTTACACGAATGACATTCTGCTCGATGATGCGTTATTTGTGAGTTATTTACCTTTGATGTTATGAGAACGTCGTATATAAAAGTGAAGGAACGAACACGTAAGTATGCTGTAATACGGTATTAACGTAACGATGGGTGAGGTTAGGGTACGTTATGGTGGGTTAGATATATAAACTAACCTAAAATAACACAAATCAACCTAAAATAGCTTACCTTTACTTACCCAAACCGACGCTGTTAGTTTACCGCCAAGAAGAGGGCGTGTCCCGCTAGAAAAGTGGGCGTCACCCAACAATGCGGCGACCAAGCAACCGATCATATAATGTTATTCCTATCTGAACGTAATTATTATTATATCTCAAAAACAACGCATCAGCGAGCAGAATGTCATTCATGTATAACGTTTTTAAATGTGTTCTTTTAGTGATTCTTCGGAACGGAATTTTTAATTTCCGTGAAGGGCTTAAATTTGATATTGACCAAATGCTGTTGACACGCCTAAAATCGAAAATATGATAGAAATAAAAAAATAGGAATATGATGTGTTACAATTCAATACTAGTTAATGACATACTGCTTATTTAAATTTTTTTTTATAGATTTCTGAGCTTTTTATTCTAAAAGGTAACCTAAATCTTCTGGTAGGGTGCTATCAGCTTTAATTAAGAGTATCTAAATTGTTGTGTGTAAATTAATCTGGAAGTAGGATGTGATTACAAATTTAACCCGGTTTACAATAAAAAAACTTTATTGGCATTGTTAAAATTCTGATCTCTCCTTAATGTTGAATTTAGCAAGTAGTAAGCTTAGAACCTACAATGCTCAGCATGAGAGTCAGTTTGGACTGCAGCCTGTAAAACTTGTGTACTGTATATTGGAAGTATTTTCAGAAGAGCTTTTTTTCGGTAAATGTGTAGCGTTTGATGGTAATCGATTTTCCACTTTTCGGTGTCTAAACCTAGTTAATTAGATCTTATTAAAAAAATTTTCCCATGCACTTTCCGTCGCAAATAAGTATTGAATGAGTTATAGTGGTAGGTTTTGTTTTGTCTCTGATGACGAATGAGCTCAGCTCGAATAAACAGCTACTCATCTATTTTTGAGTTTTTGTTGCTTGAATCACGGTAATAACATCAAAATAAACTACTTTTTCTCCATACTCTTTTCGCGGCAAATGATTATTTTACGAGTTAGAGCGGTAGGTTTTATTTTTTGCGCGATTGAGCTGTTGAAGTACGTTTAAGTACTTTATAATTTAATATTTGCCGGCCCCGCGGAGCCTGAACCCACTTCTAGGATCTTTTGGTTAATAACACAATAGAAATTATCACCAAAAAGTAACGAGTTATAGCAGTATGTTAACTTTCGTCTTAGATAGCGGAACGCGCTCGATCATTCGCGCGCGTTGGAAGGGAGCGTCCATTGCAGTGTTGCCATTCGACGCACTAGATGAATTACTTTCCGCTTCAAACACTAGAGCTGCGGTCACTAATTTATCGCTCTAACTCGTAAAATACTCATTTCCGACGGAAAGTGCACAGAGGAAAAGTTTCTTATTCCGGTCTAATTAACTACATATAGGCACTGAAAAGTGAAAAATCGATTATTACCAAACGCAACACATTTACCTTTTTTCTTGTGTAGCCGATCTTATCTGAAACTTTCAGATTAACTCATAATCACTTTCTACCTTGTAGCTAAATGTCAAGGTGAGAGATGACAAGAGAGATGCAAAATCTTGTCTATGATTTTCCATTGTAAAGAGCTACGTTTTATGGCAATCATCTTTTTTTGCAAACGACACTGTTCTAAGCATCTGTGTAAATGTATTTTTATAGATGTTTAACTGTTCTTCTATGCTTACCATTTATGCTGCAATCTATATTTTGAAATACGAGATGCAAATTCAGGCTGCTTATCATAATTTTATTGTGAGTGCTTCAAAAATATCATGTGAAGCAACAAAGCCATGTTTCAAAAAAGCATGTCTAATGTTTGTGTCAATGATTGTATTAGTATTTTGCTCTCCTTTTTTTGTTTTTTAATAGAAGTAAAAGGAGTCTGGTAATCCACTAAGTAATTCATACAAGCAAAAATGAAATTTAGAACATTCTCCAGATTAAGGGCTGATTTTCTTTACTTGTCAATTTTTATGAATTACTAAATTGGTATTTGTATTTTTTAGACTTGTTCTTTCATAGTTTAGGTTATGTGACATTGGTATTATTATTAAATACCACCGATGAATTGATGATTTTTCCCAACATTAACTGTTAATGAATAATTGTGAGAACCAGCTTGAATGCGTTGACTTGTTTTGTTGTACTTGAAGCTATGTACAGTACTTCTCTGCCTTATTTGGTTGTACTTGATGCTATTTGCAGTCCTTCACTGCCTATTACTTTTCATTTTATTTTTCGTCTTTTTTCTTATTTATTCTCTTATATTTTTCCACAGCTCTTTTTTGCTCTTTTCCCCTATCACTTTCTTCCTTTAGACTCCTCATATTTTTACATGCTGTTTTACACTGTAGTTTGTCATTGTCTCCATTTCCTTGTGTGTGCATCTCAATATTGCTTCATATTCAGCATCATCTCTCTGTACACTGACCTCTTTTATTAAAGACTCTCACCTGCATCTCGATTTATCATACTCGCACCAACAGATTTCAATCTCTACTCTTACTAACAACTGAAATGTGCGCTTATTGAGCCGAAAAGAAATTCAAAAACTGCTAGTTTGAGAAGTTCACTAATTTTATTTGCCTTTCAGGTACCGGATGAAACTGAAACAATTTAAACGTCATCGAGGTGGATGAAGAGGAACTAAAAGCTGCTGTGCTATTCAACTGAACCATCAATATTAGAGGAATTTTTGCATCTAGAAGTGGAGATGCTGCCACTCTATCTCCGATTACATTGTCATGAAAACAGACATGTATCACCAGCAACTGAAAAAAGTTCTTTGACTCACTGCACTATAAGTTGTTCCATTTTCAGTGTGCAAGATTCCTGTTTCCATCTCTTTGTGTCATTTCAAAGGCATATTCGGTCTGATGATTCGCACAAGGGACTTGAATTTTGCAGTAAATTTATTGTGCTGTAACTTTTTTATAAAGGGGCTCTTGCAGTATCTGTTGAATCAAATAAGTCACTTACTAGGCTTCAGCAAAAATGTTTGTGAATTAATTCATGATAACTGCCCTAAACCTCCTACCTACTGTTCTCGAATAATAATAGATTGATAGATTTTTTGATAGATCTTTTAGATTGCTTGGTACAGCGCACAAATAACACCTTTTGCTCTTCAGTTTATAGGAAAGATACGTTTACTGGCATGGGTTTAAGTTTCTTTAGTTTTTGTCCGTTACAGTTTAAAATCAATAGTATCAAGACGTTATTGTTCCGGGCAGATGAAATTAGTGCCAATTATTTCTCACTGCATAATGAGCTTGAATTTCTTAAACAATTTTTTTTGAACAATGGCTATCCGCTTCACTTACTTAATAGATGTATTCGGCAACTGATAGAAACTAAATGTAATTCTGCTACGATGCCGCCGACAGTAGAGAAAAAGAAACTTTACGTGTCGATGCCGTTCTTTGGTTTTCAGTCCCAGAGGCTGAAGAAGGAACTACGCTCTCTTACAATGAAATATTTTATGTGTGTTGACCTCCCAATTATATTGGTGAACAATTTTTGAATCGGTACTCTGTTTTCATTCAAGGATAAACTGCCTATGTCTATGCTCTCCTATTGTGTATAAATATTGTTGCCCACTGTGTGGGTCTGTGTACGTTGGTTCAACCACGCGCGCACTAAGATGTTGAGTATTTGAGCATATTGGTAGGAGTTTCAGAACCGGTAATCCACAAAGCAAGCCACCTCACTCAGCTATACGAATTCATTCAGATCAGTGTAAATCTCCAGTTCTGCAGCAAGACTTTTCCATCTTGAGTTCTGCTAACTCAGTCACTGATTTACGTATTATCGAATCCCTCTTCATTAGCTGCTTAAAACCCGATCTAAACGATATGCAATCGTCCCACCCCTTAAAAATAGCTTCAGTTTCACATTTGACCGTTATATTTTTTGTGTATTTTTTAATTCATAAATGTATATTTTTTCAGACATCCGCTGATGATGACCTCAGGGGTCGAAACGTTCGTTTTTTAACAAAAATGTCTTTTATATCACTAGTTTTTGCTATTACCTTCATTTTAAAGCTATGTCGAGTCGTACAACCTAATTTGATACAAATAATAGTGTACGTGATGAAGTATTTCTTCAGATGTAGAACATTGTAGTCAATCAGAGCCTACCATAGAGCTCTGCTGGGTACCTTTTCTGTGATGCACGAGTGATTCAGTGCAGTTTTCTCTTGAGTCCTTGTTCTCACGTTCTAGAGTGAAATATAATAAATTTTGCAGTATCAAATTACTCTGCTTATTTTAAATGGTTTTTGGAAAACAATAACATAGGTGTACGCTGCTGACAATGGTGTTACGGACACATTGGGCGGATATTTTGCAAAGCAGCTGTTCGAATGCACTTCTGTGTGCATAATAAATTTATGCCGATAGTTCCGGTATTTCATAAGAAACAATTACGAGCGATTAGCAGTTTCCTCCTGTAAAACCCATAACTTCCCTGTTGCTGTATGTACTGCAGCACATCATACATTCCGATTTAAATATAGCAAAGCTTAATTTTAGTCTTAGTGTTACTCACTCGACTACTCAGCTGTAAGCCAAATTAAAACCAAAAAAATTATAGAGATACGGTAAAGGTTCTGTATGACATAATATGCCTCTCTCATTTGGTAGCCAAGTGGAGCCGTATATTTGGACTTGAAAGTAAACATATATTTGTGTTTTCTGGATGGCCTGGCGCTATTCCTGTCAGCGGTGGCCAAACTTGAGACATTTAGTCAGACATACTGAGGCTCACCATTCTGTCCGAGACACCATTCAACCTACATTTGCACTACTATACCTGTGCACCACTCGCTCTGAGTTCTGAACAACCACTTAGTCTTCGACTTGTGCTAGCCTCATTTTGTTAGTGTCAGATGAATTTAAGGCTATGATATGTTATATTGTATCAAGCGTGTGATAAACCTTTTTTCTTTGTCTGTTTATAATTTAAGGCTGTGAACCATTATGTCGTTCAATGTTGTCTAGCTTAAAACACATTACCGGACGGTAGTGCAAGGTTTATTGGTTGATTTGGCTCAGTGTATTACTAGGGTGAAGCGTTACAAATAAGCATTACTATCTATGTGCTACACTCATTTGTTTTCCTTGTTTTCTTCCCGTAATTGGAACTCTGTAAAAATAATTGTACTTACCCACTGAAACCTTTGCATTCCTATGATATATTCATTGTTTTGGTTTCAAAATGAATTATTTGAAAAACTTTAGACTGTCTGTAAAAATACTCATGTTACAAGAATTATGCTTACCTTTCAAGTTTTTGCATTCTGGGGCTTATTTTGGAATAAGTACACTTCCCGGCAGTCTCTACAAAGTTACCGTACTCTTTAAAAAGTTATCTGGGGTGTTGTCTTATTAAACAACGCAATTCGCTTCTGAACGTTCCGCTGAATGCATTTCTGCTTGATGATCAGAAAATTTTGTGTAAAAACTATTTTACCATTACGAATGATTGATTTCGAGCACGATTCCCATAGTTGGTGTAAGAAGCGTCGTAGGCTTCCCATTCGCACTGAGCTAGAAAAATCGGTACCCAAATAGTAAGTTTGACCTTAACTGGTATTGCGAATGTTTATCTTTATTGTCCATTCTGCGACTTTTTCCGTTTTTGAATTGAAACGGTTCATTTTCCTTCTATTTTATATATCTTTACCTACTGGTACGCAGAGCATTAGTCCTGATGTTTGAAGATAGCGCTTACGCATTTGGAGTGCTGCCGTTTGCGCTGTGTGATATTTGCTAAGTCATTATGTACGACGAGTCCTCACTTAGATTTGAATACTCAGTTTTATGTTCTGTCTTGTTAGTACATTTCGGAATTTGTTAGCCAGAAAGTGTTGAACGTGCCTTGAGCGGTCAGTGGGGCACCAATTATTGTTTTTGACGAAAAAAGTAGTTTATTTAATTAATTATTGTCAAAAATTTACGTAACATCGAGATAATAGAAACGAAATGTATTTTTTCAGTTATGGGAATATTTTTGCATGGACGAGTTGTTGGCTGATAATTTGTTTTCCCCTTAGGAGATGCAACTATTGTGTCCATGGGAATTAGCGCTCCCAGGGGGAATATGTGAGGGCCCGAACGAAAGGTTAGGTAGGCTTCCTTTTGTTGAAATAGAATAGGTTTTTGTTTTATAACGGACCATCTTTTTTTTCGGTTCACGGCTGTCCTGTTTTTCAGCGCATATTACTTTCTTCTTTAACATTTTCTTGTTTCATGATCTTCTTTCTTAGCTTACTGTTTCTATGCACCTTGTGCATAGGTTCCGCGCTCCCTCAACTCCATACTAAATGGTGCCTTCCTCCATCCTCTCGTGGAACATCTTTGTTGTGGTTAAGGGAGGATAAACTTTCTTACTTAATAATAATAAAAATAACAGTAAATTTCGTTCCCCTTTTTTATAGAACAAGTGATGTAAAGTTCAGAGCTGAGAGTTTGTTAGGCCTTCTTTTTGCTGAAATTAAAATGCTTCGTTTTCATTTGTTAAGGACCATATTTTTTCGGTTCATTGCTGTCCTGTTTTTCATCACCTATGACTTTCTTCTTCAGCTTCAATTTTGTTTCAGAACGTTACTTTTCAACATACTGTTTCTATGCACAGGTTATCTTGTGTGGAAACTCACCTTGTGTATTAATTATGCGTTCCCTTTTAACTCCGGTGTCTCCTTCCTCTCTTTGAACAGCGTTATAGTAAAAACTTGGTGTTCTATGCGAGAAGATGTTAAGTCCCGCGACTGTGCTCTCTTTCGGCAGCTTTGTTGTGGTAAGGGAGGCTGGATCTATGTCATAATCTAATCTGTAGAACTAGTCAACTTGGTAGAACTAGTCAACTAATAAAAACTTGGTGTTCTATGGGAGAAGATTTAAAGTCCCACGACCAGCTTACATAAGCCATCAATTTGTTGATTCCGTTGCAGACCATCTCTCGCTTCACTGCTGTCCTTATTTGTATTTAATTTGCGATTGAACGATTCATAATTTTTTAACATGAAGATATTGTGGCGCAACTCGTGAGCGATATTGAATGCGGTAGCCCTTTTAGGGACACACAGAATGGAATGAACAAAATTAACGGATTTTTATTCACTTCTTCCCCCTCAGGGTAGCACATCTATACTATCTATGGGAATTAGCACTCCTTGGGGGAAAATGTGAGGGTCTGAGCTGAGAGTTGGGTAGGCTTTCCTTTCGTTGAAATCAAACGAATTTGTTAGGTTGAGGAACATATTTTATCGGTCACAGCTGTCCTGTTTTTCAGCACCTACTACTTTCTTCTTCAACTTTGATCTTGCTCCATAATTTTTTCCTCATCTTTCTGTTTCTATGCCCTTTCTGCATAGGTTCTGCGTTCCCTTAACACGATACTAAATGGTGCAGTCCTCTTTTGATCGTCTTTGCTGCGGATAGGGAGGTTTAAACTAACTAATAATCAAATCATTTTCCGTGTATGGAGTCTTGTGCATACATTCCTCGTTCTGTCACGTTCATGTTGAAAGGTTTCCTGCTTTCTTTGATTGAACTTTGTTGTGGTAGGGAGGCTTGTACTACTAATAATCTAACCTTGAAATATTCTTGTTTAGATTGTACCGACTTTTTTTCGGTTCATTACAATCCTGTTTTCTGACCCCTCAGGGGGATACAAATATTGTTTCTATGGGAATTAGCACTCCTAGGGGGACAATGTGAGGGCCTGAGCTGAGAGTTAGGTAGGCCTTCTTTTTGTTGAAATCAAATGCTTTTGTTATGTTAAGAACCATCTTTTTTCGGTTCACTGCTGTCCTTTTTTCTTCAGCACCTACTACTTTCTTCTTCAACTTTGATCTTGTTTCATGAACTTCTTTCTCATCTTACTGTTTCTATGCTCTTTCTGCATAGATTTCGCGTTTCCTCAACTCCATACTAAATGGTGCCTTCTTCCTTCCTCTCTTTGGATCGCCTTTGTTGCGGATAGGGAGGCTTAACCTAACTAATAATCTAATCTAATCTAATCCTGTTCTTTGAAACCTTACATATTCATGGTAGATTTTTTATTACAAACTTCGTACCTTGATGCTTCCATCCAAAACATCATATATGGGAACACACCTCGTGCATAGATTTCTCTGATTGATCTCTGATTTCCATACCGATTGGTGCCTTCTTCCTTCCTGTTTATGAAACACCTTTTTTGTGGAGAGAAGTGCTGAAATGATGTCATTTTCTTCTAAATTTTTCCGTTTATTCATATAATCTTTCAACAATGGTGTGCGTGCGTTTGTGTCAGTGCAACGCCCTCGATTGGGGTTGTCCGCAATGCGTTTGCTGAGTCAGCAGGTTGTCTCATATAAAATAAGAAGCGGGGCTTTCAGCGTCGCATTTTGCCTAATACCAGTGCTCCAGTAATCTACACTGCTCTCCAGGAGTTTCTCTACCCTTGGCCCGGACATAGTGGTGGCCAGTTGTGTAAAAACCCACGACATTGTGTTGAAAATCCACAGTTCTGTGAAAAATCCACGACATTAAAGAAGATAGTCAATACAGTTGACGGTCAACAAGTGAAGTTGACGGCTCAAGAGAGTGAAGAAAATTTCTGAAAAGGATCTGCTGAAGAAAGAAGAAGATCTGTTTGCCTGATTTTTACCTCATTGTTGGAATCAAGGAATTCGAGCGCAACGCAACGTATTATGGACAAAGGGGTGATAACGGAACGTGAAGTTAGAGAGAGTTATCCCAACGTATTCCGTTTTGTCATCCGACGTGTATCAGAAGAAAGGTTGCGGATTCCATACGACATCGAATTTTACGTGCCTTTGGGGGAACAGTATAGAGTCATTCTCTCTTTGTGCAAAGAAGGAGACACGGACGATATCGTCGTGTGCGTTAATTTTCACCGAGATCGGCAGTAAAAGTGCCGAGACAATCTGCACAGCGTTGTTTATCTACACCATTGTGGTTTACATTTCTACAGGCGATTTCGGATCGCGCAGAAAATCTACAAGCGACAACAGTGAATCTACGTCTACATCGACAACGTGCACAGTGAATTTTGAACAGTGCTAGAGGGAACAAAACATTAGCGTGAAATAGTGCGCTGTGCTGAGAACGTGAACAGTCAGTCTTTGAACAGTCAAGTGCAGGCAGTTTTAGTCAGCCAATTCAAGATCGACGCAGAGTGAACATTGCAACGTCAGCTTCATCAGCTGAGAAGCAGCGGCACTGCAGTTCGGACACGAGTTAAGTAAAGACACTCTCGGCGTTCTATTTTTTTGTCTCAGTATTTTGCCTTAGTATTTTTTTTGCTTTGAGTGAATGGAGCAAGGTCAGACGATCTGCGGCAGTGCTCTCAGTCATTTTCAATTATTTAAGATTAGTATAGATTTATTTTTGCGGAGATTTCATAGAGATTTATTTAAATTGTTCATAGAGTTGGACAGTGTTATTCCTTGTGTCAGAATAGATTTTGGAAGGGTTTAGTATTCATTTTAAAGGCGTAAATTTTTATGATGATTTCTGACGCGGAATTATTTCTATTTTTTTTGCGGTCTAATTTTGGTGGTGTAATAAATTTTGTATAATTCAATGTAGGACTCTGACTCGGATGGTGAGTACGTTCGATCATTAGCGACAAAGACTAGTAGTGGACGTATTTCAGTACCGAGATTTAGGACACAAAGTCAGAATACGACAAATATGACAGCACCGGCACCTACGACAGTTGGATCTGGTGTCCTGACAACTCAAACAGTGACGTTCAGCACACCCAGTGTTACTACGATGACTACCGCTAGTAGCGCAGTATCAACAACACGGGGCAGTACCATCTTGTCGAGTGCGGAATTACCACTTTTTAGGGGTCGGAGACGCAGGGAAGATCCTGATTTTTGCGAGACGAAAACATTTCGTACGCACGTTTCTAACCTTAAAGCTTACATGTCGTTATTGCCCGATGTCACGTCAGATGAAACTAAGAAAGAATTGTTAATTCGTAGTGCGCACAAAAGTGTAGGAGACTTCAACGGCGTGGTTACTAAACTAGTGCAACCAGAGGTCAACTATTCTTTCGACCAGGTTGTTCAAATCTTAAAAGATATTTACATCTCAAAAGGCGAGCGATCCGTGCATGCGCTAGCATGTGATTTTTATCAGTTAAGACTCTTGCGAAATGAGGGTCTCGCCGCCCAATTGGTGACGGTTCTGGCGAAAATCAGGAAATTAAGCGATCATATTTTAACGAGTCCAGGCGTTGCTTTAGAAAGACATCCATTTGTCGTTGCTAGTGCAAATGCAAATGAATTAACAAAATTTGCAGGAGATTTAGTTGTGTTTAGTTTAGTGACAGCGATTTTAGCTCCTTTGCTGGAGGAGAATTTTTCAAAGAAAATATTTTCACGACCATTCCTAACCTCTGAAGAGCTTTTAGCTCAGATGTTCTCAGCAGTGCGAAACCATCCAGAGAGTAAACCAATCATTGTGCAAAAGCCTAGTGCACAGCACTCGTACTCGACTAGAGAGACTTACCTGGTGGACGTACATGACGAGACGAGGTGTGACGAGCAGGAACCGTTTTCCGACGTTTTCTACAACTCACAACACAACCATCGACGTTTTCAGGGACGTAGACCATTTTTCAGACCAGGTTTGAGGACTGCGAGGTATTCGCAAGGTAGACCGTGTGCCTATGTCGGTGATAGAGCTCTAGGACCTCTGGAGTGCAACGAGGCGCTCGTGGAGCATTCGCGACAGAATAATAATGAACGGACGAGCCAACACCAACCTTACTGTTCACTCTGTAATAAACCAGGTCACGCACAAACTACCTGTGTGAATCAACGAGGTCAGGGCAAACCAAGATTCCAAGGTATAACCTGTTATAGATGTGGTAAGTTAGGTCATGTAAATCACGCGGAAGTGGCCGTGGCAGGGGTGAAGCATATTACGTTGAAGCTTCTGCGAATAATGATCTTTTAGAATAGAGTCAGACGAATCTGAGAGAGTTGGTGTTGAGGGGGAGTATGCGACAGTGCCCGAGGGTCGACCCACAGCTCTCGTTAATCCTAATGTGGTGGTTTCGAAGCCAGATACTATAGCTAAGTCGACCGAGGTTGTTGATCCGTTGTTTAAGTGTAGTAATAAGTTTGAATTATTAAATGAGAAAGAATTAACTGAAGGCGCATGTTCTGAAAAGCCAGTAGAAGTCTACCTGTCCGCCACAATAATGAAAGAAGGCCGGTTGAGACAGGAAGGTAATGGATTGTTTTCATTAAGGAGATCAAAAAAGCCTACAATTATTTTAAAAACGATCAAAAATTCATGACTGCCTTGATTGATAGTGGTAGCGATAAATGTCTAATCAGTTACCGAAATATTAAAAGCCTGAGCGAGCAAATTAAACCTAGTAACTTAAGCATCAGGGGTATCAATTCAAAAAGCCAAGTGACAGGAGAAGTTGACCTGTGTATCACACTGCCTAATAATAAAGAAAAAATACTAGCGCCTTAATTTTAAAAGACGGTGAATTTAGGTATGATGTAATCCTCGGAAGGGATGTGTTGGAAGACGCCGTGCTCGATTTCAAAGAAGGTTTCATTATTCTCAGCGGTGTGAAAGTACCTTTCCATGTTGTGCATGGATTGCAAGGCCAAAGTAAGAGAGAGGTATTCGTAAATACCGTAAATAATACAGAGTGTCTGATGGCAGACGTGATTGCCCAGAGCAGGCGTAAAAAGAAATATCTTTTATCGTTGTTCACTGTTGGGCAGTGGAAATACCGAGTAACTCTATAAGGGTGATTAATGGTTATGTTCGGAGGGTTAAACCCGGTAAATATTTAATGAACAAGAGAATCTTAAGTAATGGGATATATGTGGCCGAATCAGTGGTGAAAATTGACTCGGAGGGTTTTGTTCCCGTCTTGCTTCTAAACGTCTCGGATGACGTGGTCTATCTGTGTGAAAATAGCATGCTAAGTAATATAGAGGCAGTAGACGATCTTGAAGTAGAACAAGAGATTTACATGACCACTGTACAGGAAGCTGTGCGAGAGGCTAATATATGTGAGGTCAACGAACCGGCGGACTCAACCAAGGTCGACAGGTGCTATGGTGGAAGTTTTAATACCATCACTGGGAAAGAGCTTGGGTTGGGGGCCGATAAAGCGAGGCATTGTTGTGACTGTACTCGTGTTGACGAAGTAGGAATAAATGCACAGGAAGAGGGTGTACAGGATGAAATTAGGAGCGAAAGACGCCCACTAACGAATGACGACGTAGTTTGCGAACGACGCCCACTAACGAATGACGACGTAGTTTGCGATGAAAATGAGGCAAAACCTTTACTGATAATGTTATTGAATAATTTTAGGGACGTAATTACGTTAGATGGTGAAACAATTGGCATTACGAATGTAATGAAACACAAAATTGATCTAAAACCGGAGGCGCCGGTGTTAAACATCCCACCATGTAGAATCCCGCATAAATATCGAGAGGATTTGGTCCAAGCGAACAAGCAAATGCTCGATCAAGGTATTATTGAGCCTTCCATGTCTGAGTACAACTTCCCCGTCATTGTAGCAAAAAAGAAGACTGGCGAGATACGTCCAGTTATTGACTTTAGGTCCTTGAATAGGATCATTGTCAAGGATTCTTACCCCATCCCTAGGATAGACGAGATTCTTTACACTCTTGGTGGGAATAACGTTTTTTCTAGTTTGGATCTGAGATCTGCGTTTCATCAGGTAGATTTAGAAGAAGGTAGCCGGAAATACACTGCTTTCAGTATTGGTCACGAGAAATTCCAATTTCGACGGGTCCCTTTTGGTTCAGTTCTAGTCCCAGCGTGTTTCAGCGAGTAATGTCTTCAGTACTTGCAAATATTATCGGGAAACTCGCGTTTGTGTTTCTCGATGATATTTGAGTTTTTTTCAAGTCAATGACCCAGCATTTAAAAGATTTGAATAATGTTTTTGAGAAATTACGGAGTGATAATCTTTCCATTAAGCTTGAGAAATGTCAATTTTAAAAGAGTTCTAGCGAATATCTAGGTCATGTCGTGTTTGCTGACGGCATTCGTTGCAAAGAATCAGAGAAGCTACAAAACTTTCCCGTTCCCCGAAACGTGAAGGAATTGCAAAGTTTTCTGGGAGTCGACAATTATTTTCGAAGTCATATACCTCTGTTTGAGTCGATTTCGAACCCGCTTTATCAGTTATTGCGAAAGAATGTTCATTTTGTCTGGAAGCCTGAATGTCAGGAGGCTTTTGAGAATATCAAATCTGTTTTGACATCCGATACCGTTTTGCAGCATCCTGACTTTAACAAGCCGTTCCATGTGTTTACAGATGCTTCTAACTTGGGTATAGGAGCAGTGCTTTTACAGCACGGAGACGATTCGACTAAACCAATGCAGCCAATAGCGTATTTCAGTAGGAGTTTGAATTCCACGCAAAAGCGATATAGTACCACCAAAAAGGAGTTCTTTGCGATCATGAGTGCCCTTAAAGCTTTCAAATATCTAATTCTAGGGTATCCCATTTATCTGTATACGGACCATAAGCCGTTGCAGCCCTTGTTTCTTAAAAAGCTCCCTGACGATTCAACGATGGCTCGCTGGTGTTTAACAGTACATTCTTTTGATCCCATTGTAAAGTATTACCCCGGTAAACAAAACATTATTGCCGATTGTTTAAGCAGATTGCCTGACAAACTGACTTTTTTCTGACCTAGATAGCTGTGCGGAGCTTGATGACGTCGACGAGTACGTTGTGACCACCAGGCGTGGTGCATTGAACTCTAGCGACTCGCAGACGCGGCCAGACCGAGTGGCGCCGACAGAGACGATCGTACGACCAAGGTTAACAGAATACATTCCCAAAATGACGGATGTATCTTGGGAACTTGACGAATTTCGGAATGAGCAATAAGAGGATCCTTTTTTTTCCGAGGTTAGGGACGCACTACTGAATGGTAATAAGTCTACGATTCCCGACTTGCAAAGTTATTTAATTTTAAACGACATGCTTTACAAACAAAGACAGATTGACTCAAGAAGTAGTACTATTTTAACTTCGGTGATGCCGGCATCACTGATAAACAAGGCGGTGCTAGGTAATCATTCGTTGTATCATTCTGATGCTTTGCATCCGCTGTTCAAATTTAAGCTACGTTATTTTCATTTTTTGGAGAAAACTATGATTCGTAAGTTTGTAAGAGTGTGTGACGTTTGTAAAATTCTTAAAGCCAATACTACCTTGCCTATTAAAATTCTGAACGCGCCTATAGCGAAAGAACCATTCGAGGTTGTTTCAATGGATTTCCCGGGTCCTTTACCAGTGACGGACAAACAAAACAGATACATTTTGGTAATAATTGATTTGTTTTCGAGATTTTGCAAGCTTTATGCCACCTCCGATCGGTTGGCAGATACGGTTATTACGCGCCTGAATAGCTGTTTCTCCACTTTTGGGTATTCAATAACATTGATCAGTGATCAAGCTTTGGAATTCAAATCATTTTCAGTGAAACATTTTGCTAAAATTCACGCCATTGCAAAGAAGGAGGTCCTACCATGGAGTCCTCATAGTAACGCGATTGTAGAGAGAAACAATAGGAAAATCACAAATTTACTCAGATTATACGCAAATTCCCTAGTGCACACTGAATGGGATTGTTGCCTTGAAGTAGCGGAGAATGCGATTAACAATTCGTTAAATTCTACGTTGGGTGAGA
Organism: Platorchestia sp. MABIK; assembly: GCA_014220935.1. Lineage (NCBI taxonomy): Eukaryota > Metazoa > Arthropoda > Malacostraca > Amphipoda > Talitridae > Platorchestia > Platorchestia sp. MABIK. Next base: position 63,827 of record JACJUY010002680.1, read on the forward strand.
CGCCCAGTTACATTATTTTCGGTAGGGATACATGTCCAAATTTTCAGGCCCAAACTTTTGAAACGATTTACAGTTCCGACACCGATATTGATTTAGTGAAATTTAGAGCTAAGGAAGCGGCTCGGATTGTTGAAAATGTTAGAACCGTGATTATCAATAATTCGGCTGAAAGGTCAGCGTACCCTAATCTGCGACGTATAGATAAAAATTTTGTCCTAGGGGATCGAGTCCTGTTAAGGAATCACTTGAAAAAAAATAAATTAGAATTATCTTGGTTAGGTCCAGGTATAATTACGAAAAGTCACAGAAATTATGTGGAGTTGAAAATTGGAAATAAGATCCATACGAGTAATAAGAACCATGTATTACCTTTACGTAAGACGACATAGACGAGGTTACGACCCACAAACTGACTGCGTTTCGATGTTAGCACTTTGTTTTATTTGTTTACAATTCTTGTCCGTTTTATATTTAATCTTTTATTCTGTGTTTATATGTTTCAACTGTTTTTGCTTGCATTTTCATCATATCCTCGCTTATGTATTTTTCCTGTTCATTATAGTTTTATGTAACCTCTCATGATTTAAGTAGGCGAAGTTAGTACAATTAAGAGTAGCACGTGCTATTCACGAGTTGCATTGTAAAAGTAGAGCAAGTTAAATTTCAACTTTTTGCTTACATGGCAAGAAATTTGCAAGCTGTACAAGCAGAATGCTGACGCCGGATTTCTAATGAAGTGGCTTAGCAGCGAGCGTACCTACTGGGACCCGTAGCGTTCATGTTGTCTTGAGACTATTGTTGTTTCAATGATGGTTACCATTTAAAAAAAAAATTGTATCGTTATTATTGTTGTTTTCGATTTGGTTTTATTTGAGGCCATGCTAATCGGACTGTTTTTGTTTCGATTTCAGACGCGCCAGTTGACCTACTTCCGGATCGCGTTTCGGATCTTGCGTTGATATTCGTGGTACTGTTCATCATGGCCCTCGGGGTGATGATGTTTTACACGCGCCGCGAAGTGGAGGTGTTAACGGAGCGTGTGCGCTCCAAGGATTTCGTTTTGCGACGTCAGCAATTGCGCTCAATTGGTCCCAGTGATCAATGAAGATGGGTGAGCCGCAAGTGTTTCAATTGCGGTTGTATCACCTGGCGTCATGGCCCTCCGGTCATAATCATGGGGGGAGTGATGGTGACGGGGTCAAGTAAACCTCGGCGGTCAACGCAAACATTGAAAAGTTTGGTGACCGAGGTTTGATCTATATTTGATCTGAAAGTTTATCTGTGTTTTTATTCATATAATCAAGCGGTATAATCACTACAATCGATACATAACCTATTGTGTTTTAATGGTTCAACGTGTAATCGTGTTATTTATGTTTGGTAAAATTGTTGAGTACGCTTTGTGTATTTATTTATTTATTTTTTATTTCTGATGATTTTACTAGCAAGTTTAGTTGTCTGTTTAACTGCGAGTTAGTTTCGATGTGCAATTTCAAATTTCATGTACGACGTGTTTACTTTTATATGCATTTGGTGTTATTCAAATTTTAAAATGCCTTTTTTTTCGAGTGTCATATATAAAGTAAATTAGTACTAAAAGTATTTTTCAGTTTCGTTTTTATGATGATCGTTTGCACGTATCGTTCAATGCTTTGTATTGATGTTCGTTTTATTTTTGCGATCCGTAAAAATTATGTATAATTTTTTTAAGTCCTTTTGGTTATAGACGTGTTTTGAGAAGAAGCTTGTTTGAAGTTTGTTTTGATGAAGAGGGAATTTATATTTATTTTGCTTGCGTGCCCTTTTATCTATTTTAGCTTGACGCGTTTTTTTTGTTTTCAGTATTAATATCTGTTGTTTTTCCTATGCCAAGGTTATTATTGGTTTGGCGCTAATGAGCTGTGCGCGTTTAACTTGGTGTTTTCATCATTGATTTTGGGTTTTAATTTGTTGTTCGAGTGTTTTTTGGGTTGCGGTCAAATCCTACGATGGGGGGAGGTATGTGCGTGCGTTTGTGTCAGTGCAACGCCCTCGATTGGGGTTGTCCGCAATGCGCTTGTTGAGTCAGCAGGTTGTCTCATATAAAATAAGAAGCGGGGCCTTCAGCGTCGCATTTTGTCTGATACCCGTCCTCCAGTAAACTACACAGCTCTCCAGGAGTTTCTTTACCCTTGGCCCGGACAATGGCAATGCGTGTAATTTTAACTTTCCCCCACAATGATAACAATAATCAATGCTCTTTGTTCGTAGAGCTCCTATGGGGAACGTACGATGTCTTGAGCTAAAGGTTAGGAAAGCCATTCGTTGAAGTAGAGAAGTTTTGGATTTTGTTACGGACCATTTTTTTCGGTTCAGTACTGTCCTGTTTTTCAGTACCTATTACTTTCTTCATCAACTTTTATTTTATATCATAAACTTCTATCTCAACGTACTGTTTCTATGCCCCTTCTGGGTAGATTCCGCGTTCCCTTCACTCCACATTAAATGGTGCCTTTCTGTCTCCGGAAGTTTTTTGTTATCTTGAAATTTTAGATGCTGAAAAAGGATATACAACTGCAAATCAATACTCCCGCCGTTCAGTTCATGAACTTACAAGCGGAATATATCGTAGGTTGTATTTCAAATAAAAATCTGAATACGGAATTTAATGTTATCCTTTTTTACGATTGAACACGGCGCGCAATCGTCAGCTTCATCTGCATGGGAAAGGTATTAAAACGTTTCGAATGGTTGAAAAAAGTAAATTTTCCTATGGTTTGGATAGAGCTTTCAATTCATGAAGCTGCCAGTATGATTAAATTGAAGATCGATAACCTCTAAATTCTGGTAGATTTGCACTTAGCCCGACCAAATTCAATTTTTAAAAATCCTTATCCGGCATTGCTGAAGCACACCGGCATTCGGTCCTGTTGCCGATCGTACGTCAAGTTAGGCAGAGTACGCCATGATAGACTAAAGGAGGTAAAGTCACTTCTACGGGTACAGCCGCGTACATTCGCTAATTCGACTAGCCAATATAAAGCTTCATTTCAAACAAGCCGGATGACGTCACCTACACACCATGACGTCAACGGCGGCGGCAGCGTACTACTACGCAGCGTACTCTGGCCTACCAGACGTACGATCAACAACAGAACCGATTGCCTGTGTGCTTCCGCAGGTACGGATTTGGATTTTTGAAAAATTGAATTCGGTCCGGCTACGTGCAAATCTACCAGAACCAAAAGTTTATCGATCTTCAATTTAATCCTACCTGTAGTCTCATAAATTAAAAGCTCTTTCAAAACAGTAGGAAAATTTACTTAATTCAATCATATAAGACGTTTTATTACCTTCTTCATGCGGATGGGGTTGACGATCGCGCACTTGATCGTGATGATGAAATAAAATTTCGTACTCAGATATATATTTGAAATAAAACGTGCTACATATTTCGCTAGATTAGATTATAAGTTAGTTTAAGCCTCCCTAACCGCTACAAAAAAGAGCGTATCGATGAGAGTAAGGATGAAGGCGCCATTTAGTATGGAGCTGAAGGAATGGGGAATCTATGCACACGGTGCATAGAAACAGTAAGCTAAGAAAGAAGTTCATGAAACAAGAAAAAGTTGAAAAAGAAAAAGTAGTAGGTGCTGAAAAGCAGGACAGGTGTGAACCTGAAAAAGATGGGTTGTAAGAAAACAAAAACCTATTCTATTTCAACAATAAGAGAGCCTACCTAGCCTTTAGCTCGGGCCCTTACATAATCCCCCTGGGAGCGCTAATTCACACAGATCCAATAGTTGTATCACCCCTGAGGGGAGATACCTCGTTCATAGAAACATTAAATTGAGGAGCAAGATTACGACGAAATTAACGCTGAAGAAGAAAATCATAGGTGAGGAGAAACTGAACAGCAGTGAATAAAAAGAGAAGAGAGTTCTTAACAAAAGAAATCGAAGTTTTGAAATTTCATCCAAAAAAAATGCCCTACCAAACTCGCACCTTGGGACTGGACAAAACTAGTTCTTTAAGAATGGGAAACAAAATACAAGTCACAATTAGTCCCTGGAAAAATATTTTCCTCACTTAAAAATACATTAAACATATATAACGTGACTTTTTGGCGATAATGAATGAAATAAACTATTTTCCTATCAAAACAACATTTGGTACTCCACCGCTCTAGGCGCGTTTCAACATTTTCCGGTTATAAATTCAAAACTCTATTCAAAAGAAACAACATAAAACAAATTGTTAAAATCTAAGAAAGGACAATTGAGTAATCACAGACGACAAAAGACTAATAAATGATAAACTGCACCACTCCTAATGCATACATAAATACATATACCAGGCCTCTCCTCCCTACGGGAGGGTAGCCGACAGCAGGCCACAGTCATCACCCTTAGTCACTAGGAAGCGAGAGAGGCAGCACTGGGCGCACCAAAACTGTCGGAATCAGAAGCAGCCCAGCACAGCCACCTTCCACAGTCAGGCCCGACAGCCACGGCTGGTTTAACCCGACCGCTTCATTGAGTGCAGCCCCTCCCCCCGCATAGGACAGGTCAACCCCATCACACACGGGCAGGCTTCCAGTACAGCGTCACAAATAAAATTACCTGCTTATGCACTGCATCCACTCACTTCTGTCCGCAGTCAACCCTCTCGCCACGTCCACAGTCAAACCCCTCTCATACAAAGCACGTTTCACCTCATCCATCCAACTCATCTGTGGTCTCCCTCGCGCTCTAATACCACCCCCTTCCGACATATAAATCATTTTCACCAGCTGCTCAACATTCATTCTTTCAACATGTCCAAACCATCCAAGCACTCTTTCATCCACTCGCCTGCTCAAATTTTTGATAACCCCCGTCTGCCCCCTAACCAACTCATTCCTGATCCTATCTCTTCCTGTTACTCCATTCTAGCTCCTCAAACACTTCATCTCAAACACATCCAACTTCCTCCTCTCAGCTACTCTCAAACCCCAGGACTCAGCTCCATACTCCATACGATCAAGCTTCCATACAGTCCCCTCTTAGCATTCATACTCAAACTCCTGCATTCAAAAACTTTCCTCATTGCACCCAATGTCTTACAGCCTTCACTCACTCGATGCCTTACTTCTACTTCCATACTATCCTTAACAGCCACGTCCGACCCGAGGTACCTAAAATGCTCTACCTCTTCTAACACTTCACCATTCATCCTCACATCCAAGGCTCCAAACACTCCACCTCTTGAACATCTCATCACCTAACTTTTATTCACATTCACCCTCAATTTACGCCTTTCGCACACTCTACCAAACTCTGCAAACAGTCTCCGCAGTTTTTCCTTTGAATCAGCCACAAGCGCTGTCTCATCGAAGAATAGCTGACACACTTCCCAAAACATACCATTTTGTCCCACCAACTGCGCACCTTTTCCCAACACTCTGGCATTCACTTCTCTCACCACACCATTCATTAACAAATTAAACAGCCACGGCGACATCACACAACTCTGTCTCACACCTGTCACAACTGGAAACCACTCACTCACCCCATTCCCTACTCTCACACACGCTCTGCTATCAATGTAGGAACTCTTGATCGCATTCAACAGTCTCCCACCCACTCCATACAAGCTTACAACTTGCCATAGAGCCTCACGGTCCACTCAGTCATACGCCTTCTCTAGATCCATAAATGCCCAATATACATCTTTTTCTCTTGCTAAGTATTTCTCATTTACCTGTCTCACAGCAAACATTTGATCCACACAACCTCTGCCACAACAGTATTTTCAGGAGAGGGGACAATGAAGGGACCATTTAGAGGATATTCTTTCATGCCAACATGTGTCTCCACAAAGGACACCAAGTGCATCATATGAATAATTTTATACTCTAATAATTCCAACTCAAATCGATATTAAAAAACAATGGAGCTCATTCAATTCTGTTTATATGCCAAAAATAATTAGGTCAGAAAATCGTTAATGTAGAAATGTAACAAATCATGAAGAAAGAGACATTGCATATTGCATATCTACTAACATAATTCTCCATTTACGTAGCGTAAAACATAGCTGATTACCTATCTCTTTATTTACCAAACTCTCCACTGGAACCACTTGAAATGATTTCACAAAAATAATTGTATCTTCTTCATGCTTCCAATATTCATGAATAAAACTTGCAAATGAATCAAGTGAATGTGAACTGTTCTGTAAACTTGCTCAGTAATCTATCCAGAGTACTTTGATATGAATACCACTGCTCTAGTTTCAAAACAGTTGGGCGAATAACACTTCACGAGACTAAGTTTAAAAAATAGAACTTAGCTTGACTCGCCTACAGGCGAGAAAGATTTAAGGATGAGCGTTACAGTCGATCACCGCAACATCCCATAAAACAATCAATTCAACATCAGTAAACATGTTTGTGGCATCTGATGCAATACCACGTCACAATTTATTTAATGCAATAATTGCGAAGAACACAGTCACAACACTGATTGCAACCTTACAAACTAGAAAGTCAGTTACTGCGAAAGCGTCGCACGAAGCACGATGACTCACTGTCACGAACTAACAGAACGCTCGGCTCGCCACGATGCTTTGAACGTGTCCCTAGATCAAATTTTAAGTTACCCTAAAAATTGCTTAACGGACAGCAACGTTTGAACGTTCGAAATAAATTTGAGTAATAAAACTGATCGTGAAATTAAGCACATTTGCAGCTTTAACTCCTGTGTGATTTATCAAACTATTTCAGCTGATGGGTGACATTTCGTTGAAGAATGAAATGAAAACATATCCTAAGTAATCGTAAGCCCATGAATGAACGCAAATAAACGCACCGATGTTTTTATTGTACGCATAGAAATGTAAAGTGCTCATTTACTATATTGTCAAAATTTCGGGAGGAGAATGAACATGAAATAAAATATTCGACATATTGTTTTAAGCTAAATGCAGTGTACGCAACAATGTCAAAACACACGTTTGATGGGTGACGTCCATCCATTATACACATGACGATAATTTGCTGCAGCACACTGCCTGCAGTACACTCTCTGCAGCACACTACCTGCAGTACACCACCTGCAGCACACTACCTGCAGCACATCACCTGCAGCACACTACCCGCAGCACATTGCCTGCAGCACACTACCCGCAGCACACTATCTGCAGCACACCACCTGCAGCACACCACCTTCAGCACACCACCTGCAACACACTACCTGCAGCACACCACCTGCAGCACACCCCCTGCAGCACACCACCTTCAGTACACCACCGGCAGCACACCACCTGCAGCCCACTACCGGCAGCACACATTTGGAAGGCTGTAAACCACGGTTGGCCGCTCTCAAATGTTACGGCCATTAACCAACCGAAAATTTTGTGCCTTCAAATCGTCCATGGCCAACTATGAGTTTCACGTCCGAGCTCGACCGCGCGTAGTTAAGAGCGCGTTGAGGGAGTGTTAATGCAGAGCAGGCCGACCAGCCTATAAATCGCACATAATCGACCGTCACGTCCGTAATCCACCGGCGAAACGTCCTTGATTTTCAATTGGGGATGATTACTCGCAGCTACCACCGGCGTAAAATCATGAGCGCTGATAGAATAATTTAAAGCAGTGGAAAAATCGACGCTGAGCTTGGGGGACAAATTTGTCTCAAAGCTTTATTGAGAAATGCAGCCGTAAGAGACAGCGTGTTATTTATTTCGTAAATAGTTTGGGAACTAGTTATTTGGAGAGGGTGTAAGTACCCAACATAAGCGGAAACAGATTTGTTTGTATTGCTTTCTTCTGAAAATCTCACGCTATCATTGCAGCTTACGCTCTGATGTATTTTAGTGCCAGTATTAGCTAATGCGCTTGCATTTGCCAACATAACTCCACCGCCTGAAATGCCTGCATGCAATTTATTATTAAAATTAAAATCATCCCTTTTACTTTCTAACTGGTCGCTCACATCTAAAATTTTATCGCGTTGTAATGATGACGTTGATGTTGGTATCTTCGTCGGTGAACAATTTTGAGCTCTCTGAGTGACGCAGGGCTAGGGAGATGTCGCCATGACGCAACCGCTAACATGAGACACTATAGCTGGCGGTGCTGCGGCAGCTCCCGTGAGCGATGAGGTATCTTTTTTGCTCGATATTGTTAACCTTGTGGATGATGGATTTTCTCGGGCATTGGTAAGAATGTGGGGTTGAAAGTCGAGAGCTGCTTTTGTGCAGTTACTTGAGCTTGCTTCTGGTGTGCCCGTAGCAGGCGTCGTAACTTGAGATGAAACGTCGTACTTTGAATTATAACAAGCGGCGTTTGGGAGATTTCCCCCGTGTCGGATGACTCTGATTTTGGAGTCATCGTTGGTGATGCTTTAGGGGTTGAGAACTTGAGAAGCACTTGCTGACATCAGACTTCATGAACGTCCGAGAAGCCTTTGTCATTTTGAGCGTGTGAGGCCCTTGAACTGATGGTTTCACGGGTGCGGCTTTATTGGGTCCACCTTTCCGTTTTATGGCTGGTGCATTACGCTTTTTTACTGAGCTTTTCGTACGAAACTGCACTGGAGGATGTTGTTTTTTCAGATGGGGAAACCTTACGAGTAGTTGAGCGAGTTCTATCTGGATACATTGCGAAGTTGATAGATAGGAAGAAACTTAAATTTTGATTACTGAGTTGAAGTTGAGTGATTAACTTTCAACGAGAAGGATAGCCATTGAAAGATGAGTGAGCTTGCTGCTCGTAAAGATTAAAAAATCGAAGACACCGCCTTTAAAGGAAGCTGAAAAGAAACTACCAATGGGAAAGCGACGTGGGGGGGGGGGTGTAGGTGAGAAGAGGAGAAAGGGTAGGTGGAGCAAGGGCGTGAGCGGGAGGGAGGGGGCAGGATGCTTGCGGTCGGGAAAGCTGGCGTCACTTGCTGTTCAGCTTAGGAAAGAAAAAATTAAAGGAAGAAAAAAAACTGTTCAACTTTTCCATCAAAACATTGCTATGGCGAGCTACTCGAGAAACGTCGTATTGCTAAAGTTTACCTCACACTGCGAAAGTCCGTTCTGTCTGTGAACACAGACTTATATTTGTTTGTGAACACAGACTTACTATGTTTAACATGGCAAATTATTTCCGAAGCTGCTAGATCAATTTTATTTAGGGTTTTTTATGATTTTAAATGTTCCTTCACAATTAAAAGAAGATGAAGAAGTTTTTTACCATTCTCACATTTTACACCACTAGCTAATCAAATTTGTCCATCAAAAGAGCGAGATAATTAATGTAAGCCAATTTGGTGAATCAGTAATTGATTGCGAACGTTAGAAAATTTTCAACATTCATGCTATACCATATTGAAAATTATCGCCCTTTTCATGTAGGAAATTAGTCGTAAAAGGTCAATAAGAGCCCAGAAGCCCAAAACTCACGACTTCAAAACGACTCCTACCTATACTTGGCCCATTACAGCTTGAAAAAGGCCCTATATCCAATTGGCATTCATAAGTCTAGTCGATGGCTGTTTTCGGGCTCATTCGGGTCGTTTAAAGTCGTTTTCCTGCCGTTTTCGACAAGCTCTATTTTGACGCGTAATATGTTGTAAAACGATATTGTAATCGGAAATGTTGTGCATATCGTACTACATCAGTAAATAATAATCTAATGGTATATAAGAATTAATTTCACATTCAATTTGAACTCACGCAGTCATCGCCAGCCGTTAAAATAAAATCATTTTGATCTCTCCCATTAGACTAGCAAGAACAAGTTAGTGATCGACATTGACCAATCCACGATTTTCGACGGGTGATTTGTAACATGGCCGCTAACACCCTGTATTTTGCAGCACATCTTTTGCTTGGCGATAACGCAAGTTTATTAAAAATTTAAAAGCGAAGAATTAAATTTAAAACATTTTTGGAACGAACGTTTCGGGAGAAATCCCATCATCAGCTGAAACACGATATGAAATACATTTGATTAATTACAGACACAAACGGTTCACGAGATAATAATAAATTAAATAGAAATGCACTATGGAAAAGAACTAGATGTATCATTCAGAGCTGGTCTACCCTTTAAAATATGCAGTGATTCTAAAATGCGAACGTCACTAAAATTTGACCCCTGACCTATGATTGAGAAATTATTATTTGCGATTAGTGAATTACAGTTATCGGCGTGAATACGGATTGCAGAATGGGGTGGTTGTTCTAGCCATGATCCTGTACGGTAACTGACTCCCCTATGCTCTGCGATCAGGGTTTCCACGCGAGGCGACTCAAATTACCCTAGCTGAAGGGTGTTGATTACCCCAGATTACCCTAAAACAGCTAATCCTAACCTATGTTCTATAAATGAACTAAGAGGTAAATGGACTGGTTTCCAGGGCTCCCTCAGTATGAATTAGTACTGTGTTACATACTGCATGAGCGTAAGGAGGGAAGGCCAGTTGAACGACGTTAGAATGCTAGTTTGATATCCCAGACGATATAACGTACAAGATGTTTGCCAAATACCTGTCAAATTTATTTGGATGCCCACTGTTTTCCGAAGCGCACCTTTTTCAGCGACTCCTGATCTGGGTACATTGTTTTCATCAAGCTAAAAAAGGCTCACACAATGTAGGTGGTGCTTAGCTAAAAATGCACAAATTTGCAGTTCCACTGCACGAGCACGATTTTCGAGAGGATCATTTGACTGCACGTAGCTGGTAATTGATGGGGTTTTCTTTGCCACCATGGATCGTTGTTTGTGTCTCTGAGAGCATGTGACGCTTGATCTCCGATCGATTTCCCTCAAGTAATATTGGTTCGGCAAACCTTGCAATATGCGACATCCTTTTGCTCTGTTGATTTTGAGGACTTGGCTAACCATCCTTCAAACT
>JACJUY010002681.1:16803-27434 GCA_014220935.1 Platorchestia sp. MABIK
CCGCGAGCGCCTAAATCAGTGTATCCGCTCCCAAGGACGACATTTGAGTGATGTGCTTTTCAAAACCTTAATTTAAAAATGGCATAAAATTTGCGATATGCTAATAAAATAAATTTTTTGACAAGTTGAGTGGTTTTAATTTTATAACGTTTTGAAATCGGATAGGTTTTTCTGCCCCACCCTGTACATTGGTTTTCAAAATGCCTCATTTAACTGACACCAGGCCGCCATGACGCTTTCCTCAGGTCAAGACCGGGGACCCATTTCAGACACCTGGGTAGAGTGGGGTATTGTGCTTTGAATTTTTCCCCTATACACAACGGAGAAAATCACCACCCAGAGCCGGGATTTGAGCCCTCGATGCCTTCACGGAAGGGCAGGTCCTTAAACCACACGGCTATGTCGATAAAGGGAGTGGACATGCCAGCCAGAAATGCAAAGTACGTTATCAAGCACGCAGCTACATCATACGAAGTAATTACGAAAAATTACGCCAAATAAAAGCTCCATCCACCATAAGGAAATAAATTCACTTTTGAAGGACACGGACATTTTAAACAGTGAAAGTAGAGAAACTCGACCATCGTCCTAAAATTGACAATTCCAGTCAGCAATAGCATCGCAGCCGAAAGGTTGCTCTATTGAATTGAGAAATGTCGCGACACGGCAGCTGTAAGCCAGGTATGTACCTTTGCATGTATGTCCGGCGATGCTCAACGCTGCGACGAGGACTAAATACGTTTTGTATCACAAGGATAAATACAAACATCCATCAACAACTGACAACTGCGTAGATGTGGTCGACAAGCGAGGGGAAGGATTTATTCAAAGAAAACGGATAGATGACTAGATTTGTCCTCTGAAATAACTTGCAAATAAATTAAATAAAAAATAATTGAAAACTGCAAGCTTTCATCTATCTCAAAGTTTTCTGACTTTTATATACATGGATGACTCGGATGAAGCAGCTTCCGATAAGTAACAGTATGAATGGGAAAATTGAAATTTTCCAGATTGTTGGACAGAAATTATTTGATGTTTGAGGGTCATTCTTCATTTTTTATTTTTGACATTATCAAATTAAATGTACCAGTCGAGGTGACGTAAATACTCATAATCAATTCATAAATGCAGACACGGTTTGTCACCATTTTTGTTCTCCGCATTACTTGATTAGGAAATGTGATTGAAATATTTCGGAATGAGCAACGAATATTACTAAATTACACACAACATTGTATGATAAATAATGGTACTGCTGTTCTATAAAGAATTTTAAAAATCTTTAAATTATCATACGAGCTGAGCTTCTGCTCGCATAGTGTTGACTAGGGTCATTTCAAAGTAAATATTTTGTACAATGCTCGCTCTATTTGCCCTTATTTTGAAAATCAAGACCCTTATTATGGAAAACTTAGCCATAAAAGGAGACACTGAATTCTATATTTTTTTCGCCATACTTCTCAGCAATGCAAGCCTCACACATGATGAGAGTACAGTAGAATCAACAGAAACGCTGCTTTACCTCAGCCATGCAGAATCTTTCCATCACTGATTTCATAATTCGTATATTTTCAGTGTGGAGGATTTTCTGAGTAATGGACTCTTTTACAAAAACAACTCTGGGGCTGAAATTTTTCTGGCACCCAAACCTCATACCTAATTTCCCCCACTACTCAGCAGGTATGAGCAGTTCAGTGAGTTATCTCGTGTGATCGACGAGCGCATAAATGTGAACACTTTTGGCAAAAATTTTCATTTGGTGCATTGACGGCTGAATATTTTGGTCAGGGCTGGATTTCTTCACGGTGGCGGTGCATGAGATCGGCCACTCCCTGGGTTTAGCGCACAGCTACGAGCGCTCCTCCATCATGTTCCCGTACTACAAAGGCAATTCTCAACACTTCGCTCTTGACCACGACGACGTCATGGGAATGTACGAGCTTTACAGTAAGTTGCGAGACTTCTGCGTGCTACATCGACTGGATGAACGCATGACGAATGTAAATTGTGGCATTCTATTCATGATAATCTTTCTCATGATTTTGATTTCCGATGACTTTCAGTTTTTCTGCAAACAATAATTATGTGGAAACCTAATAAAAGATCCCACGAGAAAGGTTACCACTCCCCTCTCTTACTATTATAATTTCTGTGTTAAATTCGTTGTCATACCGGGTGTCCCCCAAAATGTCGCCGACTTTTTAATGAATTTTATCTCCACTTCAAATTAACATATATGAACTGTCTTCTTTTACAATGTAGTAAATTTCATTTTATTTTCGAATAATTAAAATTTTTGAAAATCGGTTGAATAACTACTTTACATCGATCGATTTACTGAAAGGGGTAGAAAAACTAATTGTTCAAATAAAAATTTTAAAAAGATTGACATTCTTCCTTATCTTATCCTTTCCAAAAAACCGCACAAGCAAAAATTTAAAAGAAGAACAAATCAACCTTAAAGAACGTTCAAATAAATAAAGTAATGTAGTATCCTTCGACATACCCTCAATTTCTCTCAAAGCAAGTATTACTTCTAGCCACCATTGAACGAAGAGTTGTGCGGATTATTTCACCGTTTTCATTCAGTTCTTGAAACACTTCTTCAATTTGTTGTCGAAGTATTATTAATGATGGAGGTGATACATACTTAGTGGTATGTACGATACATCTTTGTGAAATCATTTTTAACAGTATGTATCCAGAAATAAAGAAGAACACCAGTGTTGTTTTTAAAATTTTTCCTTCGAACAATTAGTTTTTCTACCCCTTTCAGTGAATCGATCATTGTAGAGTGGTTATTCAATCGATTTTTAGAAACGAAATTATTCGAAAAGGAAACAAAATTTACTACATTGTGAAAAATACAATTCAAGTATGTTAATTTAAAGTGGAGATACAATCAATTAAAAATTCGGGGACATTTTTGTGGGACACCCGGTTGCTTATTTGTGTTCTAAAAAATGACTCATTAGCGTGTTTTGTAGCGTGTAGTTTTTAACTAACTCTTCAACAGGTACTAGTTACTATGTTGAGTGGAATAAACAGTTGCGCACAAATATTTCTGCCTGTAGCGTTGAATCAGGAGTGCTTTCTCTATTTGAACTCTGCACGAGACAGTTTTCACGCAGGCAGTAAATTGACTCTCCTGCCTTCAGTATTCATCAATAAAAGTAGAGGCCACGACAACTGTAGGTGAAATGGGGAGTAAAATGCACAGGAGAACGTGTATACAGGACTACAGAAACCGAATGGTTAAACTCTAGCCGTTTAGCCATGGTCACAAAATTCGTTTTGATGAACGTTTATTTCACTACGAACGCAATATTAAATTAGCTCCAGCATAATTAACATTGGCCATCACATTATTTTCCGATAGCTGATGTTCTATTTCTATCATTTGATTAAGTTTCATAGGTATAGGAAAGTATCATTTTTACGTTTCCTACGGCTTTGTTTATTTTTTAGATATTAGCCACAGGATGTACATTTCTTTCCAGTACGCCGTCATTTGCCTGGAGATGAGGATTACTTCAATCAGCATCATGGAGACGCTACTTCGACGACCAGCACGAGCACAACCACCACCACGCCACCCCCTTCGACCACCACAACCACTCCTGCCCGCCCTGACACTGACGAAGGGGCGCAGAATGATGCGGGAACCGACGGCGACGACTACGATGGGGAGACCGAAAGCGAGAACGGTAAGGACAGATCTGAAGAGGGAGTTGGAGAAGACTATCGGGATTATGATGTAGAGTCGAACTGTGGTGCAGCTGAATCTGGGTGTGGGAGCGAGGCGTCCAACTCTGACAGTAACGAAACTAACCCCATTGATGAAGAGGTAACTTCTGCTTCTACTAACAATGAAACTAACAACGCTACAATTTTGTATCATGGAGACTCGATGTCTGTCGATGAATATCACCGAAGTTTGAATGGAAGAAATACTCAGAGTCCATCTTTCTCCCCAACAGAAGAGGATATCTGGCGTAAGCGACGAGAGGAAGAAGAGAAGAGAAGAAAGCAAGAAGAGGAAGCAAGAAGAGAAGAAGAACGCAGATGGTACGAGGAAGAGGCAAGACGAGCTGAAGCAGAAGCAAAGAAGAGAGAGGAAGATAGAAGGGCTTATGAAGAAGAAATAAGGAAGAAGGAAGAGGAAACTTGGAGACAGTATCAAGAGGAGCTAAAAAGAAGAGAAGAAGAACGAAGGAAGAGCGATGAAAAATGGAGAAGAGAAGAAGAAGAGCGAGTTAGACGCGAAGAAGAAGAAAGACAAAGAGCGTATGAGGAAGAACTACGAAGATATGAAGAGAAAATTATGCGAAGAGAGCAGGAATTGGCGCGACAGAACACGACATCTGAAGCAGCCGCGTCCGACGGTTGGCTGGAAGCAGACGTGACCGCAGCACCCGATGCACCTGACGTCTGCAATGGCAGTCTCGACGCGGTGGCCAAAATCAGGAACGAGCTCTTCATGTTCAAAGGGGAGGTGAGGACCTGGCTTGTGTGGGTAGGAGGGTTCTGTGCAAAGGCAGTGAAGGACTTGCGTATTGTGAGAAACAGCAAATCATCTAAGATAATTCTAATACTATGTTTTCTAAATCATGCGTTTCGCGTGACTTTTTGCTTTTCAGTTATAGAAAAATGAAAGAACTGAAACTATTACTTTCTGTTTTGATTGAGCAAATAATCATAATCTACAAAGGCACGTCTCGAGCATATTATACCGTTTCACCAATTTTTTTGGACTTAATAAAGGGCTTTCTAAAAAACATTGGCCGTGAAGTATTTGATAACCTCTCTATCGGTGACGCTCTCTACAATTCTGCCAAACCGAAGTTCCATTGCGAGCGTATTACGCGAAAAAGTTATTGAACGTTAAGAAAATTAATATTGGGAGCTTGATAAACATGTAAATGCAAAAGCAAAGTGTAGCGTGACCCACAATCTGCTATAGTAGCAAGACTTGATGAAGTTAAACGCTCTGCCAATTTCGCGGATGGGGTATAAAAATATGAGAACTGGTAGCCTCTCCTCCGATGTTGCATAAATTAACGTGCAACCATGACAGAAACAACGACATATATTACTGTTTCTTGTTTATTACAGTTTATCTTTTATTGCAGTATATGTGGCGCTTTCAAAGCAGAGGGCTGCTGAGAGCCGGCTACCCTGCACCAATCAGGGCTTTGTTCCCTGGGCTACCCTCCTGGAGCCAGCGAATAGACGCCGCGTACCAGCGCCACAACGACAGCGTCGTCGTCTTTTCTGTTGGTTCGTGCGAGTGTGCTAGGCCCTCCTCATAATAGCTTTCGCAAGGGTGTGATATTGTTATTGTAATGTAGCATCCGCAGGTGATGTTCTAATAGCTGTAATGGCTTCTGCAGGTGATGTTATGGTTATCAGTATCAGTCTGTCATGACTGCTGATCTGATCAGTTGTGACAAATTCGACAGCTCTCTTACTTCGGGTTGGAAATTTAAAAAAAAAACGATGGCTATTTTGTAGATGAGAGGTTTCAATTTCATTCATTGCGTATAAATGAATTTGTAAACGCCTCATGCATGAAAATTATGAATGGTGCATGACATTACATTCATAGCTTAAAGTAAGGAGGAACAAATAAGATTGAAGTATATAACAAGCTTTCACCGACCTGAAAGAAAAAGCCTCGACTTAGCGAGTCGGAAACAAGAAAAATCGTTCGTGTGTGCTTGCTGTGATGTCATGCAGTACACAACTTGCAGACTACTCAAAAATGGAAAAATCTCATTTTTTCCATTTACTCTGAGATAAAACTTCAGGTATACAGTACTAAAGTTTAGTTTTATAGATCGAACTGAATTTTTCATTGTCGTACATTGACGATTGTCTAAACTTGAAATTTTGCTGGCATTCCTCTGGCTGTGACTTGATCATTGGATCTGGTGTTCCCCGCCGGCCGCGCGTTCCTCAGCTTACGATCCGTACTTCCGTGATGAGGCAAGGAAGCACAGTACATCGTGGCAGCAATTTTTAGTCTCTGTTTAAAAGTGTTCTTTACACCCAAAGTACTCGATATTTAAGTTAAAATGACACTGTACCCGTTATGTAGCCACATTGTTTTTTTCAACTGACTTTATACGTATTTGACACGGGACAAAAGGTTCCTCGTCGAAGGAATTGGCGTATCTCCCTTGATAATATAAAGTTGAAATTATATAGGAGAGTCAACTTGGTATGTATGTACGGTTAAACGACACATATCTCACATTCAAAATACTACAGATTGCAGATACTCACGGGGTTGTCTCCACATCATGAGCTTGTGAATCATCACTAAATTCTTTTTGAGCCTCCTCATTTGTTTTTCTACTTTTTGTACCTAGTTATATCCAAGGTTTGATGCGTTTTTTTCCATAAAAGCATGTACTCGATGAAGCCCTACAGTGCTGAACGGGAGCTTCACATGTAATCATGCTATTACTTTATTTCCAGTTCCGCGTCTCACTAAAACAGTTACAATACAACCAGGAACATTGCACTTGCATGGGACCTTCAGTCGCATTCGCAAAACTTTTTACACAATTGAGGGAACAAACATCATTGAAATATTAAACTGGAAGATCGAAAGCCTACACGCCTCAATATCTCTCAAGCACGGAACATTAATTTGCCAAAAGTGTTCAATAAATCAATTACACGCAGCATCACAGCGCTGTTTTGAAAAGGCATGCAGTTCACACACTCTAAATTATTGTTCAGTTCAGCGCTCATGATCATGCATTCCTGACTGCACACGCTGACGCCCTATTCTGTTCGCTGTTGCTCATTTCAGGTTTCGAAAACATTGTGCTACTTACGGTATTTTGTCTCACAAGTTATTGACGCTTCACTCAGCGTATCTCGTTCATATTACTTCACGCCTCTCGTGCACATTACCTAATGGTTTGTGTTTCAAGTGTCAAAAAAATTTCGAGTAGCGACATTAATTACTTTGTATCTCAAAGACTTCCATTCCTATCAAAATCGTATGATCTCGTCGTGATTCAACCTCGTTCTCATTTTTAAATCGCCATGTTTCCCTGCTAATAAAATGAACACCAAAATTAAATCACTTTAATAAATACTGTTAAAGGTTATTACTAAGTTTCCTTAATCTTCCAGCATTTACAACATGCATTTCAGGCCTGATTTGCACAATTGTTTTTTTCAATCACAATTCGGCATACTTTAATTTCAGTGGTCCATAAGTTTTGAGCAGTTGATTTACGTCATTTAATTGAGGAAAATTGTCACATTTCCTTTTGCACGCAAGCGGGTGCAATTTTCAATCCCTAATGTGACGAATCTTCATCTTTAACTCTCCCAAATATACGGTCGTTCCTTTTTCAACCTATTCCCGGCATCTGCCAGCTGTAATCGACTGCTAGCATCTGCCAGCTGTAATCGACTATTTCAAAATCCAATAATGTTCCTCAAACTTCCGCCATTGTTGACAGAAAACAGTTTCTTTTAATTTTGTGCGACCAATGGTGAGTCTCTTTGCGAGATTAACCGCATTTTCCTCGTTTTAGGCATCGCAGTTATTTTTTATTTCCTATGGGGGACAATGCTATGCAAGCTTCCTCCACGCGCACAAATTTAACGTAACCTGTGACAGTTTTCGAGTGTGTTGTCTCACAGCCTTGCAGTTCCCTTCAGAGGGATTCGTAAACTTTTCTCAGTGCGGGACGAGCCAGACCATCTCCACTTTGGCATTATGGTGTCTCGTGTACCTCCAAGCTCCCTTTCGCGAGCTAGCTTTGAACAAACATTCTTTTCACGGATGTAATAAAAGCAGAGTTTAGTTCCAAAGCAACGGCTTTGATCCAATCAAAATTTTCATTTGTCATGATTTATTCTGTCCACACAGCACTTGCTCCCTCTCTCTCAACTTGTCTCTTTTTGCCTCTACCGCCCCACATCCTCTTGTCACACACTCTTCCCTTTACCGACACACAATCCCCTCTTGCTTGCCACATACTCTTCCGTCTACCGTGACACATACTCCTTTGCCACACACTCTTCCGTCTGCCATCACACCTCCGCCTCTTGCCACACTTTATTTCCTAGACAATCACACTATGTATTTGAAGAAATACCGGCTTAAAAAGTTAGCTTCTGTGGTGTAAGGAACAGTTAAGGCTATGAAAGTAATGGTAGATAAAATCTCTGCTTTTAACTAAGTAATCGGGCTGTGCTTTAAGATGTTTGTGGTGGCAAAAGTATTGTGAGGGAGGATGGAATGTGAGATTAACAGGTGTTTTACACTGCCCAGTGTACCGAACTTCATTGAACTTCACTGATGACCGAAGTAAGTGTTCAGTGTTCTCAGAGAAGTCGTTGTGGTCTTCTAAAATGAAAAAAAAAATTGTGTTACACATGAAGGAGTCTGAGTGTAACATAATTTCATGTCCAATCTACAATGATCTCAAAACCGAGAGATCATGGACTGCACTCGGAATTATAAAATTAGCACTGTCTGTCTTCCCAACGCCTGTATTCCAAGCCCCTGTTTATGCTCACAGCACTCATCCCAGGAGATCAAGCATTCTCAAACTGGCAGCATAACCGCGAACAAACGTTTAAGAAAATATTTCATTACATCAGAACTAAATAATTTTTTCAGAATTTCAGAGTTTTTTTGTGCTCAATGATAAGAAAAAAAATCGGCAGAGTAGTTGACTGCTCTGCCAGTTTGAATAGATCCTTCCTTTAACAAGAACTGGCAGGGGATACACGCGATGCATTAGGCAGGGGACTCAGCGCTGCTCACAACATAGGGTGCACGCGCAGTTCGTGCTGCAGGTTGAGCCCTCACACCGCACCCGGCGTGCCCCTGCGTACAATGTCATGAAGAGTACGCGTTCGTACTGCGCAGCACAGTAGAAAATGAGACTGTAATTTTGCATCTGCCTTCATCTTACATTGAAATGTTCTGATTTTTCCACAGAACACCATGAAATTTTCTGTTTTCTCCCTTTTGTTGTTCCTATGAGTTCCATTAAACTTCGGCGCAAAAGCAATCTTTGCTGTCTTATTGTCTTTTGTAAATTTACAGTTTTGTTTAGATAAGCCTGAAGTTGTTCTTAGCAACACGGTGTCACTCCGGAGGATGTACAAACAAAATGCACCTCGTACAGTTTCGGTGTTGTGAGAACGGGGCCGGAAAGCCATACACAAAACGTTAGGAATAAGAAAGAGAACCAAAGCAATTGGCTGGGTTTGATGGCCGAAAAATCAGTTGATGATGAAATTTTTGTAAGGTTAAACCAATGAGTAGGACTTTATTTCCTTATCGGGAAGAATTCATATTTTGCTTGAAAATATTTCTATTTTCGTCAATTATATGCCACTTGCACCCTGGTTTGAAACTCGTTTACGAGACATGTTTTACATTTCAGAATCTTTTCAAGTCTAGAACGTTTTATTACAAAAGGTACTTGTTATAAATATCCAATTAAATAGTTTAGAAATGATCAAGAAATGCAGTTTTCCAAACATCGTTTTTAGGTCACTTTCCTGCCCACCTCTGTACGAGGTATGACTCTATTGCATGAGCGACGACAAAATTCCGAGAAAATAGAACATTTTCCGAAAAACTCATTTCATTTATGCAAAGGCTGTGAAGCATAGTTCAAGAAGTTTCATCTCAATTGGAAGAGTCAACAGGGTTTTTGCGTACAGTTCTAACAAAGCAGCAGCTCGTGCTTTGTAGCAGAAATTAATTATCTTGTACTACACGTTTTCAGGTAAACATTTCTTCGAACTGAGCGGCCACCAGAAGCAGGCATCCTCAGCTCGGCCGCTCTCCGACCTGGGACTGCCTGACTACGTCACTCAGCTCGACGCCGCCTTCTTCTGGCCCAAAAATGGCAAAGTTTACTTCTTTAGGTGAGCGTCTGTAACATTCGTGAACTCGAATCTATTCTTTACCATCATTTTGCTATTTTTTTTGCTACGAGGCTTACTCTACGCACTTTTCACCAGCACTACCTCACTCCACCCATAGCTCGCTAACCCGCAGCTGCGTTCCCTTACAAATAAGTGATTCAGTACTGAGGAACTTCTACAAACCAATATTACGGTTTGGCTTCAACCTGAATTGAAGCGCAACCACTTTTAAACAGGGGTTATCATGCTCTAGTTTGAGGGCTCCACTATGATAAAAGAGACTTTTTGATTCACGTAGTAATAAAAAATTTGCTGGTTTACATATGAGCACTTTGAGCACCTGTAAGATCGCGATATTTGTGGATAGAAACGCTTAGCGGTGTCGCACTTTCGCTCGGCTCCACACGTCCGCTATTGTCTCCTCCACGACGCCACGTCTTCGAGAGGCCCCTCATCGTGCCACTGGTCTCACGGCCTGCTCCACGTAAGTGCTGCTGAACGACCTGCACCACCTAGCTCGGCAGCACTACCAGCGTCACCTGAGCACTGCAGCACTACCTACATCACCTGAGCACTGCAACACTACCTGCACCACCAGAGCACAGCAGCACTTCCTGCACCACCTGAGCACTGCAGCACTACCTACGCCACCTGAGCACTGCAGCACTACCTGCACCACCTGAGCACTGCAACACTACCTGCACCAC
>JACJUY010002681.1:41341-84865 GCA_014220935.1 Platorchestia sp. MABIK
TGAGGAAGGAGTGTTGCGGGAGTGTTGAGGAAGGAGTGATGCGGGAGTGCTGAGGAGGGAGTGTTGCGGGAGTGTTGATGGGTATTCTCGAGTTGCGGATGTTATAGCAAGAGTGTGTTGCGGCGCTGAAGAGCGTGTCTTCAAGCGTTTTGATGAAATTTTGCCCAGCCTAATTTCTTTAAATGTGCATCATCTGTCCAATTTTTCTCAAATTGCGGGAACTATCTGCTTGTGTGCCTACTAAGCAATACTCCATCTTATGTAATCATAGATACTAACATTTATGCTTGAATTTAGTGTAGGTGTGTTAGGTAGTACGCTATACTTACGCAGGGCTCTATGGTCCTGCGCAATTTTAAAATATAGCCAAATCTGTTGTTTTATTACTAATTCACTTATGTACTAATGCACAAATTTATTACTAATTCAGTTATTTAACCCCAATTTTAAATTATGAAAATGTTGATCTTCAAGAGTGCCATACCAGCACTCAATCACGAAAGAATTGTTTTTTTACCTTAGCTCCATGGTTATTAGTGAAAAAATAATGGAAAAGCCCCCAACGCCGCCAGCAGTGCCGTAAATGCTGGCTGTGTGAGCGCTCTCGGCGTGCAGCGAGCGTTGCCGGCCGCTGTGATGCGCAGCTGTTAAAATTTGGAGCGTTCATGGAGACTCAGTTGTGCTCAGTCCGTACTCTAAAATGTCTAGTCTTTTAAAGAAATTTTAATTCGGTGCTGAAATGAGGATTATCCCAAAAATCTCTAGAGGAATCGTTATTTTTCTTGCAACCGTAAGGATGATATGTCACGCACGGCCATCATGCACGGCCGTGGAAAGATGAGCTTGTACAGCTCCTTCAATGGCAGTGCTGGCAGAGGCCAGCACGTTTGTGTTCACAAACTTCATGAAAGTACTGAATTTAACGCAGGAAACTGTTTATGACGACTGATAATGTTGAAATATTATTTAAAAAAATAATCGTTCAAAGCCAGTATGTATTTTTTAGCAGTTGAGAGAGAAAGAAGGAGTGTCCAAAACCCTGCAACTCAGAGACTTTCAGGATTTTGCAATTCAAAGACTTTTAACGTAGGTAGTTCTTAGTTCTCTTCTTCAGCTTGTTCATATTAATTTATGGAAGCATATGTTGGGTATTCTTTTAACTGATAAAAACTATTTGTGTTGAAGGTAAATCATTAGTTTTCTCTCATTCTCCAGCTAAGAGCTATGTTGGAAAATTATGCAGCTGCTAAACCATTGAAGTGTGCTTTTGTTGGAGTTTTGGGCCATTGGTTAATTTGGGTGTGCAATGAATTTGTTCTGCTTTTCTTATGATTTTATTGTTCTCTTAGTGATAAGTTTTGTCATGTAATTCGCATATTTGATTATTCTAGAATTGGATACCATTCTGTATACCATTCGTAATGAAATAATTTTTGGTTTTAGGGAAAATGAAAACTTAAACACTCGCAATGAGGCAGCTTCCAACACCAAGTCCCAGACACACATGTGCTCAGCGCGTCTGCTCTCAGAGAAATTCTTGCTCGAGTCTTACGTTTACGAAATTTTTACTGATGCTAAAAACTGTTATTTAGAAAATTATTTAAATGGGAACATTTGCTTCTCCTTGAATTAAATATTTTTGGCAGCAAATTTTCTCAACTTCTGCTGCAAAATAAAAATTGCTCTAGAGCACTGCTCCTAGACAACGTTGTATGTCAATTGGAATTAAGCTGCAGAGATGTATCATCATTTCACAAGTGTTTACCAGTGAATGTTTAATGTTGTATTTTCTTACGCTATTTAAAACGGTGTACTGCATGGAACACAACTCTATTTGTAAGGTAGCACACGGTGGAGAGCACAACTCGGTATAAAGCACCTCAAAGTGTAGAGCAGAACAATACAGTAATGCACCATAACTCACCTACACACATGTGAGCACGTTGGAAAGTTTGTGTTACTTCACAGCCTCACCCAGTCTTGAGGTAGTCCATGCTAGGCCTCACTTCACAGCCTCACTCAGTCTTGAGGCTGTCCATGCTAGGCCTCACTTCACAGCCTCACTCAGTCTTGAGGCTGTCCATGCTAGGCCTCACTTCACAGCCTCACCCAGTCTTGAGGTAGTCCATGCTAGCCTCACTTCTCAGCCTCACCCAGTCTTAAGGTAGTCCATGCTAGCCTCACTTCACAGCCTCACCCAGTCTTGAGGTAGTCCATGCTAGCCTCACTTCACAGCCTCACTCAGTCTTGAGGTAGTCCATGCTAGCCTCACTTCACAGCCTCACCCCGTCTTGAGGTGGTCCATGCTATCCTCACTTCACAGCCTCGCCCAGTCTAGAGGCAGTCCATGCTAGCCTCACTTCACAGCCTCACTGGGTCTTCAGGCAGTTTAAACTAGCTTCCCTTCACAGGATTTCGTACGGAGAAAATTTACAACACGTCATTTTAAACAGCTTTTTCAATCTCCAAAGCATTTTTTCACAAACCTATATATCTACTGTTTATCTTTTAAATGAAATTATACAGTCACGATTCTCGGTGCATTAGTTAGTTGCTTTCCTTGCAGTGACCATGCACAGCACTTCCCTCTCACGAGCTCGCTGCTTTCAACCGCCATAAAGACAACATCTTAAACCGGCCACTTGCGCAGGTTTAACACATTCTTGTGTTTTTAAGCGCGTCTTTTTCTTCGTGGGGCTGAGCAAAGCTGCGTTTGAAGATGTGTTTGCTGAGCCTGCAGCAGGCGGTGGGTGTGAGAAGCTTTATTTTGTGCCTCGAGACGCAAACTCCACCACAATTTGAGGCTGGCAGCCGCAGTCGTGCATGAATTACGCATGGCTAGATAGGACACATAATGGGAATAATGGTGAATAATTGCGCTTTCCTTAAAACATCGCTAAATATGTGTGATTAGAACTGCTAATTAGAACTCAAGCCCAAGTAGCTGCGTTACCTCGATGGCAGCAATGCTGACCGCCTCACACAAATGACTGCAGCAGTCAATAGCACTGTCAGTCTTCAGTGTCAGATATTGATCCGGGCAAAAGTTCAGTTACACTTCTTTAGCTGAGAATGGTTCAACAGCAATCTAGTGAAAAAAACCGTGAGTCTTAGGACTGTGTCTGGAATCAATTGAAAAAACTAATTTGAACTCTACGAAATAAATATTTGCCTGTCACTAAACAGCAGAATTTCACACAAGATTTGAAAAAAAAAAGTTTCTTAACCGTCCGAGCAGGGTGTTCTCCGGTCAGCATTCATAAAAAGAGAGAAAGAGATGACCAGTCCACTGATCTTATTAGTGTTGCTGCTTATGCTGCTGCTTATGTTGCTGCAGTTGCTTGTCCCGCTGCCCCTGCGTGCTCTAACCCCCAATTACAGGAAGTGGTGGAATGCAGCTCGACACGAAGGGGTGTGTGTGTGTGTGTGTGTCACACGTGTTCTCGGAGGTGATTGGGATGTACAATTTTTCGAAGCTGTGCGATGGTAAAACGTGGATTGTACACTAAAATGGAAGACACTCACTTGTTGAATAGAGTACTCTATAAACTCTGTTGCGTCAGCACACCTCTGCGTGAGGAGCCAGCAGCCCAAGTGTTCAAGCATCAGCTCGATCAGCCGACGACGCATTTAAATTCTGAAAAATGTGAAACGTGTCACCACCTAACAGATAATTAAGTCAGAATGAATGCAGATGAGGATGTGTAAAATTCAGCTCCTCGGTAGATTTCAAATCAGTTGAAGGCACACTATGGGAGCGAGAGACAGTGTAGGCGAAATGGCCTTTGTTTTACCGTCGCTGTCTGATAATGCGATAGTTGCAGTAATTGTCTGTCGTTCAACACCTCGCCTGAGACAAAGATCTATTCTTCAAGACGACATCTGTTATTAACAAGACTCATATCACGTAAAGGCGTACTCCTTAAATCTTGATGAAAATTGAACCCATTACATAATACACGGGCTTATCGATTGCGTACTTCGTTGTTTCGAAGTAACAATACAGGATGTCGTCAGAGCAGCGCAGGGAGATGCTGCAGCGACGAATTTTAAAATTTACGCCATATCATGAGAGCAGCTGACGACAGGTCCTTGGTGTGCTGGTGAGCGTCGGCAGTGGACAACCTCATACACCTTCACGTTTAGGGTTAACGAACTTGACACGTCGTGCCGATGTCGGTGGTGCTTAGTCTTAAACAGTGTTAGAGCTTTCGTTGAATAACAGAGTCGTGATTAAGATTTATAATGGCTATAGAAAAAATAAGAGTGATTTCTTGAGTTTTATGCAGGAAAAATTTGAGGTAGTTTCATAGATTACGTTATGCTCCGCGTGTGTCCCTCTGCATTCCTGATGACTTCTTATCATGGCTGAAAGTTTCCTGTTAAGAAAAATAGAATTGTTTTTTGTAGAACTAATCATGGCTTAGGGTGATTACGCGCTTACTCGAGTCTTAGAGCTCAACAATGGAATTTACCACACTCGGAAATGAGAAACAGGGTGAAAAAAAGATGGGAAGAAAAACAGTTTATTTCCTATAAAGACACTGATCATTGGTTTTTAAAATACCTTAACTTAAAGATCCTTTGTTGAAAAACAAATATGGATGGCACAATACCCATGATACTCATCGAACAAAAAAGAATATACTATAATATAAAAAATACTCATCCAAATATAAAAATGAATAACCTATGCTTGGACAGTGTTCACTGTGACGCTAATTCGTCATATAATGCTAAAACTAAGATTTAGCCAATATCTGTTGATGGATTTAGTTTTGAAACGGCTGACAACACTACAAGGATCATACAGAATCATGTAAAAAGTGTGATTTTGAGCAGATCAACAGCTAGGGTCGACTGGTTTATTAAATTATGCGGCTGCCTAAGGGAGGCTAAGGCGACGCCGTTTACTCAAATGTCAAAGATTTATGATTCTGCCATTTTTACCAATGGCTGAAGAAATGTGTTGCAGTTTTAGGATTGACGTTGCTGTTTTGCATGTTACATCGATAATTCACGGAAGAGGTAGATTTGACTTACAAGTTCTTTTTCATTGAATTGCAAGTGTGCGGTTCCAACACTTGTGGCTGCATCTACTTAAGCCAGCGCACCAGGACTCGGGACTCTCTAGACAAATAGACACGCGTGGTCAGTTGCATTACAGCCAAAAGAAAATCAGAAGAGAATTGAAGTAATTATTATAATCGATATCAATTAGTGGTAACGAATTACCCAGGCGAGGTCGTGTGGTAGAACTTAGCTCTATTTACGCCTTCGTTCAATAGATATGATACAGTCTCGTCTTGGGTTATGTCCCGGGGCCTTATTCCACGTGCTAGGCTAATGTCTCTGTCTCGGCTGCAACGACCTCCAGCAATTGATGTCTTAAATGAGGAGCGATCTATTACACCAATGTGTTCGGTTCAGTATGTGTAATGCTCGCAGTGTGTTCAGCTCACAATGTGTTCAGCTCACAATGTGTTCAGTTCACAATGTTTTCAGCGCACAATGTGTTCAGCTCACAATGTGTTCAGCTCACAATGTTTTCAGCTCACAATGTGTTCAGCTCACAATGTGTTCAGCTCACTGTTTCTGAAATCATTTTAATTCATTTTTTACATTAACCCAGGCAAAACTGAAATGACTTTTGGAATTTGACAGCATTGTTCCCATTACCAAACAATTCTCGCCCCACCCACAAATGAAGGCAATCACCCGTCAACAGATGGTCGCTATGAAGCGTGTTGGCTTCCACGTACATAACATTCGTACAGTCGTAATGTGTGCGCATGCACATTTATTCCACTGCCAGCACTTTTAGAAAACATATTGATCTATATTTTTTTAGGCATGTCAGCACTTAATGTCAATTTTATGACAAAAAGGAAAACCAACGTAGCTAAGAAAATCATGATAAAAAACAAACGTTTGAGATTATAAAAAATCCATCCTCAGTGTTCTGAAAAGCAATAAGTCTAAGTATTTAAAACTATTTCTAAACTCTAATTTTCTGAATAAACCAACAGATTAAATATTGACATCAAAAAAGACAAAGAAAATACAATAGTTAAACAAACCCTATAAAACATTTTGACAAACAATGGAAAGTTTAACCGCCGTGTCATATTCATTGATGGACGGACGGTTTTTAAAATGTACATCGATTCTAAAATGCGGAGATCGGATGAATTTGGAGTCGAGTCCAAAATTTTAAAATTCGTATTTCCTTTCGGCCAATCTTTTCCGCGCGCAATATGCATAATTTCCGCTTAGGTAAAGCTTTAATTCCGTACCTGTCTCATTTAGTATAAAACGAAAACCTTTTAAACAATTCGTTTGAATTTGTTAAATCTTTGAATTCTATTTTTAATGCAAATTCTCTTGTTATGTGTAGTTTCGAAATCGAATCTTTATACACGAATTTTCCAGTTAATGAGGCTATATCCATTATATTAGATAAAATTTACACAGAACCCTTTATAGTTCACGAAGGTATATCCAAAACAACTATGAAAAAACTGCTTGAGTTGACACTTAAAGACTCATTCTTCATGTTTAGTGATAAAATTTATAAACATGTTGACGGTTTGGCAACGGGTTCTGCTTTGTCCCCCATTGCGGCTAATATCTTCCTTGGCAATTTTGAAGAGAAGTTCTTGAAGCCATGTCCAGATAACTTTAAACCGTATTTTATTGGAGATACCTTGATGATACGTTTATTCTCTTCAAAAATATCGGAGATTCCGAGCAGTTATTTCAATATTTCAACCAGTGTCATAAGAATGTTAAATTCACATGTGAACTAGAAATGAATAATGAATTGTCGTTTTTAGACGTGAAAGTTACAAGAGTTGATAATAAATTTGCGACTTCAGTGTTTCGGAAGCAACTTTTACAGGATTGGGAATGAACTTTTTTAGCAACATTTTCAATGCATATAAAATTTCAGGCAAAGTAACATTAATTCACCGAGCTTTTGAAATATTTTCATCTTACAAATTGTTCCATTTAGAAATGAATTATATACAAAAAACTTTCTGTTCGCATAATTTCCCGAAGAATGTTCTTACCTCGGAGTTACGAAAACTTTAGGGAGAAAGTTTACCGTGCCGAAGTTGAGATTATATTTTCAGTTACCGTTTATAGGAACACGTACAGAGAAAATGAAACTTGAAATATTGTCAACAATTAAAAAGTATTTTCCGCAAATCAATCCTTGTGTGTACTTCAAAAACGATAGAAAAATCGGGTCATACTTTAAGCGAAGGGATATCCCAGATGTGATGCTGCGCACCTCAGGGATATATCAACATACGTGTGGCCGCTGCGAGCGCTCTTACGTTGGTAGCACTGGGCTCCAATTGTTTGTGAGGTGTGCACAACACAGGGGAGTCTCCTTTCGTAAGGGCATTAATTTGACTAAGCCATCTAATTCGTCTATAAGAGAACATTGTTTGGACAACGACCATTTCTTTAAAAATACAAATTTTACAATTTTGGACTCTACCCCAAATTTATCCGATCTCCGCATTTTAGAATCGATGTACATTTTAAAAAACCGTCCGTCCATAAATGAATGTGACACGGCGGTTAAACTTTCTATAGTTTGTTATAATGTTTTATAGGTTTTGTTTTACTATTGTATTTTCCTTGTCTTTTTTGATGCCAATATTTTCATCTGTTGGTTTATCCAGAAAATTAGAGTTCAGAAATAATTTTTAATACTTTGACTCATTGCTTTTCAGAACACTGAGGATGGATTTTTTATGATCCGAAACGTTTGTTTTTTATCATGATTTTCTTAGCTACTTTGGTTTTCCTTTTTATCCTAAAGGTGAGATTTCCTAGAAATCGTCCAATTTCATCTAAATGTCAATGTCACCAAACTGTCTATTGCAAACGAACATCAATACTTCTAATACTTTACAAGCGAACGTTGCGACAATCCTGTAGGAAACACGCATTAATAAACAAATTAGGTGAACAATCAAAAAATTATAAAAATATTGTGTAAACCATCTATTCGTCCAAATGTATATTTCTCCCCACAGTTCTGTTCAATGGAATTCTGTTGCGAAGTTGGACCGGGAATGAGGGGTTGGATGGCAATGCAATATAGTACCTCTTCTTCCTTGTTCCGTGTGTCATGTCGCATATCAACAAGAATTAGAAGATTGATCATGTCGTTTGTCTTGATAGCAATTCATGTTAATAACAAACGTACGCTCAAAGCTGCTATGAGTTGAAAAAACTGAAGATAAAGCAACGTTTTAGTTAGTAACTAGTTACGTTAAGTAAAGGATAGGCGATGGGGAGCAGAAGCCAGGTAATGTGGCGCAGGCCAGGCGATGTGGCGCAGGCCAGGCGATGTGGCGCAGGCCAGGCGATGTAGCGCAGACCAGGCGATGTGGTGCATGCCAGGCGATGTGGCAGAGGCTAAGCGATGTGACGAGCAGTGAACCAACACACAAAAATTCAGTAAATAAGCCATTAAATCTGAATAAATTTAAAGTACAAGTGAGGGCAAGATTTGTCTTTTCTACTCCCAAGGCACTGAGATGTCGCAACCGCTGCATTCCCTATTCCAGCATAAGATCACGCGAATCAGAAACTCAGTTTTTATTCACGGTGAAAATATTTTGAATCCAAGTTACCACAACATTTAACAGACTTGACTTGTACTTTGTTTTAGGTGTGCTTCATTTTCTACGGGAATAGAGGCAACTCATAAGTTACCTTCTTCCTCCAAATTGAGCGTCGAAACTTTCCAACGTATTTAAAATTTTCTCGGATCTTTAAGATGACGCTAACTGCGCTGGTTTTATAATTTTTAGACACATTCTTTTACATATATGGTATTTCTAGCTCAAAAATTTTGGGATTTTCAAAAAAAAATCGAAGGTCCATCGTATTGTGCCTGCGTAATTGTAAATTTGGTCATGCTTTTCAGCAGCGTACCCAGTATTGCTCTGTGGCAAAGAATACTCATCTTTTTGCCAAGAAAGAGCATCATTTCATTGCAAAAACATGAAGCAAGAGAAAGAGCTCACCCAATTTTTTCTGAATGCTCGCACAGCAGCAATGAGAACATCTACGATTACTTCAGAATAGAATTTTTGTCGCTGGAGAGGCTCAGGAGGTGAAGCTTTCCTGCCTTTTATTTCGCAAACGACCTCAGCTGCGGCGCTGCAGCGGCTGCTGCACAGGCGTCTGAGATGTGCCGCTGTGTGGGGGTGCCCAGCACTCGCAGCTGCCAGGACAGGAAAATAATATGTTTTTCTTGATACATAGTTTCTAAAGATGAAAGATGAAATGAATTTCAAAAGTCATGAGATAACTCTCCAAATGACCGTATTTTAGTTTAGTTGAGATAGGTGTGGAAGCAAAATTATTCTTCTGTAATTTTATTCTATGTGAACGAATTTTTTAAAAAATCGCTCCCGTTGACCGTTGCGAGGTCAGTTTATAAATGATCATTTCTTAACATCCCGTCATTCACTTAACACGATCTACTTCGGATGAAGTCTAGCAGTTGGATGATGATTTGGTTGTCCTCCTCAGCTCTTACATGATAGGTGTGGTGTGCTACGCACAGCCAGTAGCGATAGATTGGAACCGGGATAGTAATTGATGAACACTAGAACGAACAAATTTATTTTCACACCCCCACTGGGCTTCAACAAGTTAAAATCAATAATTTACTCTGATAATTTAAGGAGCATGGATTCAAGCGCCACCTAGCATCCTATAACACATTACAAAGGCACGAGCAAAAGAGAATACCAAACGATACTACAGCGAGAGCAAGAGCGGATGAGAGCGGTCGGAACGGGGCGTAGCAAATCCTGAGACAGGAGATAAAGTGCACGAATTAATGCCTACGGAATTTACAAGGTTACAATATATTCGTCTCCAATAAGACTCCTATTATTCCACCTATCACAGCCATACTTACCCCAAGCATCAGCCCCTCCGCACCAGTGACAGCGACCAAGTGTCCGCAGACCACTCCCCCGGAAGTCTCTCTCATTCTCCAATCTTCACTACAGTTCTTAATTCTAAGTACACAGCAGGCTTATAACAAAACAAAGCGCTCTACTTAATTTAAGCCTAAACAATACACACACTGTACAAGAATGGAATTCTAATCAACACACTACAATAGGTGATATTTAACATTAGAGTGAAGCATAGAACTCTCATTACCTGAATCCAAGCATGGGTTTTAGATAACCTGAAGTTACCTAAAAACGTCACATGAAGGCGTTGCGAGAGCAATGGTTGCCAACTAGAAACTCGAGGTTGTAGATTCTCACGAGCCCATTCTAAGGGCCCATTCTACAGAAGCCATTCGAATGGTTTGCAGTTGAGGCAACACGGTTGAATGAGTCACGTTCATTTGTCCTGCATGTTTCTAAGTGGCAATAGGGGAGTGTTCTGAAACTATAACTCCCAAAACTTCAAACTAAAGCGCTTGGACGACTTTATTTTGGCGCACGGTCCAAACTTAAATACCTACTTCGGACACACAAGGAACCCCTTCTGCTACTTCTTGCAGTCAGCGCATTGTCACCATCAACGTTCTGAACAAATTTTGCAGCTTGGATTTTAATGATGCTTTAATGAAACTCATCGAATAAAAAAACCTTCTAATGCGATTTTTAGATCTGGTGAGCTTTCATTAGTTTCGATGCATATTATGGATAAAAGGTAGATTATCGAAGTAAAATGGCATAAATTAGTCGGAGAGTTCTAAAAACTCTAACAAGGGGTGAAATTTTAAATTGTTTCCTCTAAACATTCTTCTGATAATGAACATAACATTTGCATGAATCTGATATACGAGTGCACACCTTTCATTGTTCTCGGATTTTCAGCGATCACTTAACGTTCAATTCATCAAAAATATGGACAGGAAATATTTAAACCTGCAACTTTAATGTTTCCAATTCCCATGTGGACTTTACGCATCTCAAGCCCGAATACAATGCAGAGATTTTGTCGATAAGCCAACAGAGGAAGAGTTAGTGAGGAAAAATGTTCGAAGTAAAATGTTTGCCCTGAGATATCCGGTCCCACAGGGCGTTGGCGCCGAGCTCTTATTTTCAGGAAATGTTTGCTGTTGTCGCTTCATTGAGCCTTGCTGGATGCTTTCGGCCCGGCCTCGCCCGTCCAAATAACAACAAATGCAACGAAACAACGGAATTTGAAAGAATTTAGCATGCTTTCCGTTGTTTGCACTCACTCGTCACGACGGAGGGGAATGTGTTATGCGCATGATCAGCAAAATAGCTGCCTCATTTAAAATTTAACTGCCGGTGCTGAAGAAGTGCACCTACATTTACTGACATAATCTTATACAGTCTTACGGGATCAAGGAAAAATGCCCTGGAAAAAAATCTCCTAACGTATATCCTGGCATGATTGGGTACAGTGGAAAACACGTCGATCACGTTAACAATAAAGCAATAACTTCCACACTCCAGAGAATTTACCCGTTGCTGTGACGTAGGAACTACATTTTACTCTTTGTGCTTCACTGATAAAACTAAACTATTGTTCTCCGAGCTGTAGACAGATGACTCCCTGACGCACGCTCTGTTGTTGGAATTAATTGCACGTAAC
Source organism: Platorchestia sp. MABIK (assembly GCA_014220935.1). Classification (NCBI taxonomy): domain Eukaryota; kingdom Metazoa; phylum Arthropoda; class Malacostraca; order Amphipoda; family Talitridae; genus Platorchestia; species Platorchestia sp. MABIK. Next base: position 52,970 of record JACJUY010002681.1, read on the forward strand.
AGAGCAGGGGGCGGGCTGGGGCCGCAGCAGCTCCATGTGAACTGGTGGCCTCAGGAGAGCAGGTCGGCAGATTGGGGCCCAATTGCTCCCCCGCTGACGCAGGGCACGGCGGGCACCTGACGCGACGGTGGTGCTCAGCGGTGCTGAAGTCCGGTCTCGTCGCGGGACAGAGCTTTCATTAACGCACCTCGAATGGCAGCACTGAAGTTTTCCAGGCATCGCAGCAGACCTGCCCTATCTTGTCACACGCGCTGCTAGACAAACTGAATTATTCAGGCTTTTCAGCTCATAGTATTGGCAGCTAGAATCACCCTTATACCGAACTGTGAAGACGTTCAGCAGAGTGTAACACCTTTCAAGTGGCGATGTCAACTGCTGTGTTAATGAACAGTTCATATTACTGGACCTTTTCAAATCTCTCATTAAGTGATGCTGAACGATGAAAAATCACCTACCCTTGGTCATACTACAATAACAAGTTCCTTTGCTGAGGTAACTCGCTTGCAGTTCTTCTTCAATACTTAACTCTCTGCGCCCTCAGGAGCTGCATTGTATTGTGTTCCTAAATCGCTTTACTTCACATTATCGCCTTGTTACAACACACATTGTCCTGCCTCGTTAGAACTCACATTCTCGCGTCTTGTTATACCTCACACTACATATATCACCTTGTTACAACTCACGTAATAGCACCTTCTTACAAATCCCATTATAAACACCATGTTGAAGCTATCATTATAAGGACCTTGTTACAAGCCTGTCCCTCCTCATGTCACAGAAATAGCACCTTCTTACAAATCCCATTATAAACGCCATGTTGAAGCTCTCATTAAAAGGACCTTGTTACAAGCCTGCCCCCCTTCATGTCACAGAGCACCCCGCATCGCAGATCTCCCAAGCATGACAGAAAAACAGCCTCATTACCTCATCTAATTCCGTCATGACTCAGAGAGCTGCGATGCTACGCTCCTAGGCCTCGCTGTGAGCTACAATGTCAACTGGAGCTCGTGTATTCGGCACTGTCGTACTTCTAGTGATGGAAAAGAAACAATAATATGGTCTGATCAGAGACTGGTGATCAAATTCAGGGAGGTGATAAAGTCGTTACGAGGCAGTCAGAACGAAGGGCGGTGTTGGTGATAAGAAGAAGCGTCCGCCATCACCAGGTTAGTCTGGCAGGACATCTGCTGAGGCTGCACCAATGGCGAAATTAAGGCTTGCAATCGTATCAGGCACAACTGAACGCTCACGCCATCGACAAACTCGAGAGCAGTTGAGGCCGCGCCAATACTGCCTTGTCCAGAGCAAGAGCAGGAACTGAGGTCCGTTGCGAGTGAGGGCCAGGCAGTGCGTTTGTTTTTGCTTCACTATTGAAATTTTCCGTCCGAAATTGTTTTTGCTCGCTAAATTCTCTTGCAAGTGCGTTTGCTGATTAGATGGTCATTAGATTTAGCCTGCTGTTTATGATCACCATTAAAATTAGGGACCCTCTCTCCAAACTCGCAATTTGCTGCATCTCCGAAGGGAATAACTTGAGCGGGTCTAAATAAAATTGAAAAAAAATTCGCATGAGCGTTGATATGAAATTCATCGTCTAAACACTATCGAGGTGAACTACATTCCGCTTCACACTTCGCTGCCCACAATTGTCTTAACGGGACCTGCTGTGACGTATCAATTGTGCAGTAATTAAGGTGCCAACTTACCTGCTCTCCTGATGAGGATTCCACTTATGGAAGAAGTGCTTCTCTGTTTCTCATCGACAAACATGATAAATCTTGATGAATAAAATCTTCAAAATGTTAATGCAAGTTTTATTAACTATAAGATAAAAAACAATATTAAAGATGAAATGTTAAATATTAGAACAATTCCCTTGACATCTTTGGTGTCACAAGAGTTTTTAAAGCTGTTAGTACGTTTTAATACGCTTCATGTAATGGTCACAGTACATATTATACACATATTTACAGCACATGGTATAGTCACTGTATATATATACAATACATTTTACTGTCACAGTACATAGTTATACGTACACAACGTACGTCTGTTGACCCAATTAATATTCAAACTGCCATCTCAATTGTCTGATGAATAATTTCATATTTATATTTACTCAAAATAATTTGAACAATACCCAGTTTCTCGTTTTGCGTTGAAATAAATATTTTCGTCTTTCAACAGAAATTATTTCAGTTGAAAGCATCAGTTCACAACAGAGAGCCGTGCAACGGGAATAGCTCTGCAAATTGAGATCCTGGCGACCATCACTTCGTTATATTTTTGAACACGTTAGGAAAGAAGTCATAAGCAAAGACTGCATAAATTGAACACGTTAGGAAAGAAGTCATAAGCAAAGACTGCATAAATTGAACACGTTAGGAAAGAAGTCATAAGCAAAGACTGCATAAATTGAACACGTTAGGAAAGAAGTCATAAGCCAAGACTGCATAAATTGAACACGTTAGGAAAGAAGTCATAAGCAAAGACTGCATAAATTGAACACGTTAGGAAAGAAGTCATAAGCAGAGACTGCATAAATTGAACACGTTAGGAAAGAAGTCATAAGCCAAGACTGCATAAATTCGCCGGTAATGACAATACGAGTAGTTTGTGATGAGCAGTGTGTGCAACACTAAAATGCTACAGTCATAAAAGACAGTAAAGAGCACAGAAAATTTTGATAAATACTTAGATTTTTAATGTTTATTTTTGTAGTAGGTGACATCGACATTTCTAACTCGCACCCACCGCAAAGCACATTTAATAATACCTCAAAAACTCCGATTAAAAAAAATTATTTGAATTCTGACCTGAAAAGAGCAGTGCAGCTATTAGGTCATGCCTCTCGCGTTGAGTTTTGTACTACGACAGCATTTTAATCTTGATCTGCTCATTCGGCTTGACGGCCTCCCAGCCTTCCTCTCATATGCGCCTTACTCTTTCTCAGCGCTCATCTCAGGTCTTCGTGTGTAGTATAAGCACTCAAGGCACGCATGAGACTATAAAAAAACTAAAACTAACCATTTATCTACATACATGCTACGTACAAATTGTCGTGAGATTTGATTTATTTTTGGTGTGTCGAGCTGTAAGCAGACAGAGTGCGGCGCAGCAGGCGAGACTGCGGTGCAGCTGGCAGCGATCCAGCCGCCGTTCCGACATGCCTTCGCCGTCGCCACTAAACTCAATCCAGGGGACCTGTTTCCAGGCCAAATTGTTGTTGCCAAAGTCATGCCGCCGCAAACCTCACGCCTCAAGATGTACTTAGAGTGAATTTATTAAAGGCGCCAGCGAGAGATGCCGTGAAATTGACCTGAGAGCATCGAATGCGACTGCGCTGCCCACATACTTCAAGGGCAACGGCGTTCATTGATGCTGAACTGCGAGATTCCTTTCACAAATATACTGAGTGAAACTCAGTTTTATCGTAACAATCAATATCTAGTGTTTAAAATTTCCTGTGTTTAGACACTGAATAAGCTTTTCACTTAAGCTGGTACATTCCTTTTCAATTCCTTAATATCCAATTCACCGGCAGCACCGAAGTAAGTCAGGAGTTGCCTCCCACACATTTCGGCAAGTCGGTTGCATCTATTTATACAATTATTCCCTAATGCCCCGCAGTTGTTGCATAATATTTGCTTCTCCTTCCATTTTTTCAGCGCAAGAAAATACCACACACCCTAGTATAATTTTCTCTGATTTATACTCTTTGTCCCCCGTTCTGCTTCCTACGTGATGTTCCCATCTCATTTCTTACAGAAGGGCAATTTCCATTTCTTTCATTCGCAACTATGTTAACGCAACGCTCTGGCGTTTCAAACGTCCCAGCTAATTTATGCTAGCACATTTTCCTTGATTCCCATAACGCCAGAAATTGTTTTTGCAAGCACTGCGTTTCAATTTACCTGAGTGCAGGTAACGAATTAAACATGAGGTGACCGGCACAGACAACGCTCTTGCGGGTGTAGGGTGCAGGTTGTGTGCAGGTCAGGTGACGCGGGAGCAGCAGGCAGTCTTGGTTGTGTGGGTGTAGGGTGCAGGTTGTGTGCAGGTTAGGTGAGGCGGGAGCAGCAGGCAGTCTTGGCTGTGTGGGTGTAGGGTGCAGGTTGTGTGCAGGTCAGGTGAGATCGGATAGGCTATGCTCTTGCAATGTTGAAGTTGTGCTTGATGATTCTCGTATGACCATATTTTATAAAACAGAATATTTTGCAACCCAAATAGAACATAAAAATAATAAATCAACTTAATAATAATTATGATTCATTGCTAACCTTGCTATTTTCCAGACTTTTTTTTTCGATATTAATATTGCAAGTTCATATAATATCTAAGATTATGCTTTCGGTTAACTAATATTTATAATTAATTCGAGCACCTTCTATAAGTGAAAATTCTTATGTATTACGTAGAGTTTGATGCTCATACTTAAATGAAGCACATAAGTTCGTAGAAGCCCTTAAATGTACATAAACTGATGAATTTATAAACGTATGAAAACCCTTATTTATAAAAAGATTGATTAAATTAGACGTATAAGAAGAATGAAAAAGATAAATAGAGACAATTTTATTCGTTGGGTGTATAAAAGTTAGAAAAATCGCATCACTACCAGTCTGTGGAATGAACTTGCATCTTGATAACTTCTATCAATCGCTTCCTATAGTTGAAGTAAGATTTGAACGAGCTTTGAACATATGATATTGTTCTATCTTTCAATAAACAACACATAATTGTTGTTTTGAACCTGATTATATACCATAGTTTCGATTCTTCCAGATATTTTTAATCGGGTTCAAGTCAGGAATCATCAAACGGCTTGAATCATCAAGCCAGGATCAAACCAGCAATTTTCTTTTCAGGAGCCAGGAAGGCACTGAAGATCAGAAGAATGCTTTGGATCGCTATCTTGCTGGAATATACATCACGGCTTAGCCTAATATCTTGCGTTATTATTTTCGGGTTTTTATGATCAAGTCGTTAGGTTCGATTATTCTCATACTGCAGTCAATTTTTCCAGCCGTGCTAGCACGTAAAAACACTTCCAAAAAATGAAGGAATAACCTTCATGTTCTACACTGTGTGGTCTTCGAGGCAAAAGCATGACATCTCTTGTACCCATTCTATTGCCTACTATTTGCAGCCGAGGAGGGAAGAAATTAAAGTTTTCGCACATCAGAGCGCAGTTTTTTCTCCGAGAAAGTCCCGGCAAAATGTAAGCTTACTGCGATACTAGATGGCTTACAAAGAGAAGAGTGTCGTGGTCGCCTTCCATCTATTTCATGCCTATTTAAGAAGGCTGTCCTGTGCGAGTACGTAGACTGATAACCTGCGCATAGAAGTTTTGCTGATATCTTTCCTCAAAATTTAATTAATTATGTCAACCTCGCAGAGCTGTTCTTGTGAAAATTTTGCTTTTTGTACTCACTACCGTGCACAACTGCTTACACTACTTCACGACCTATTGTACTGTAGGTCTAGTGACATGCAGCCTGGTACTTGGAAGTGGTGCCGTAACCATTTATTGGCGGGTCGAAATCAATAATACATTACCTAAGTGAACTCGGAGCCCCTTTGTTGTCTCCAACGGCCATCAACTTGAGGATGACAATGGCCATATCCTCCTATATGCTGCGCTGTTTGCTGCATTATCCTATAACTAATATTGCAGAAGTTTTGCTCAATGAACATGAAAGAAACTATAGTAAAATAATATTACAGTATTGAAAATACGATTTGGTACCTACATTTGGCATTTTCATTTTCGTTAGACCAATTTTTTATAAGCATGTGATTAGGTCACACTTTTGAAAAGGAAACTTTAGATTTTTTTATGTGTTTGATAAAATGGAATCTCAGTTTCATTGAAACTTCGAATTTCGAAGAACGATTCAAAGAAATATAAAAGATTAGAGAGCTCACGGCCTATTTTATCGCTAACTCCGATTGTCTACATAATGAAGAGAAAGGAAAAGCTTATATATCTTATGGGAGTTTTTTAATTATTGCAATTAAGAATTAGCTGACATATTTGAAATGTGGCTATTATATGAACACGATCAAAAGCTCTCAAGCCAAATAGAAAATTTCAATTATTTTGAGATGTGTTGGAAGTTAGTCAGTGCTCATCAGCCCGTGCGGCGGCACCTCTGAACTGCAGCTTCTGCTGTATCAAAAACTCCAAAACTTTATGAGTTTCAGCCTAACACATGAGAGTCATCAGCGTTATTATAATTTGCATCAATGCTCTGTAATGTTGACGCACGTGTTCGGAAATTAATCGGTCTCTTTGGCACTAGTTGTATTGCAATACTTCTAACTATTTTTCCGTGGTTTTCTTCTTGTTTGTTCGACGTGGCTCTTTCTGCTCAGTGAGGATACATTCATGCACTCCTGGATGAGCCTAGGATGTAAAATTGAGAGTAAGATTGCTCTCCATATTCTTTGATGAATTTGTTGGCACGCAAATTTGTGTGCCCGCAGAAGTGACTCATATGAAGTTTAAAACTATCCAGGAACAAAAAGGCCCCTTGGTAGAAACTCTCAATTTACAAACTCATCCAGACCCGAAGCGAACATATCAAACACAGGCAGTGAAAAGAAATAAGCTCAGAACCTTTCCTTCAACTACTCTCTAGATAAGGTTTCGCTCAACACCTATGAAGATAAAAGTACATGTGGATACCGAGCTAATTTTTTTCAATGGTGAGTTGGCACATGATAGACCCCACTGCCAACAGCTGCTTGAATATTTTTCTACTTAAGTGCATTTAACAGTCTATAGTAAGTTGAAATTAAAGCAGAACACAAGTCGGGACACCTAGAGTTAGACATCATAATTTCACGAGGGAAAATATTTGTTTTATATGTAAATAATTTCTGAATCAAAAGCAATACAATTTGTTCCTTTGGTCCCTCACGCGCACCGCAGCGATATGAGGTTGTTGGACTGTATTTTGCTGTGTCAAAGATATGTGTTTACGAGTAATCAAAATCTTTTGGTTGCAACGAAAACTTTCCATTTACAAAATGCAGAGGGGTAAATTTACATCGTTTTCAGAGGAGGACGCTACCTTGTTCCTACGATTGATAGGTGCCTTATTCTTAGCGTACAGAGAAGCTCATTACGAGACGGTTCCTCGATAAAAGAGCAGAAAGACTCACTCAACTAACTCACTGCGCCAGGTGTGAGGTGAACTAAACGGATGGTAAATTCATGTGCCTTTATTTATCTAATGTTTCGAACCTGAAATGTTGGATTTAAGACTGTATCTTTTCAAGTCTCTTGGATTTAAGTCAGTTTTCAAATTATCCTTCACATCCTAAACACATGTGATGCAGTTCACATTTAAGCTGGAGATATACCTGACGATGATTTCCCAAAATAGTTCCCAAACAGGAGAAAGCCAGAAATGTTCACGCGAATAAAGAATTTCACCTCGAGATGCAAAGTACGGAGCTTGCTGGGCGTTTTCCTCAGCTCACCGAGCTCGCTTTTCTGCGACAGTTTTGAGTGCGCAGCTCGGGGTTCATCTCTCATGCAGACACACTAGCATGCAGGGCGCGGTGTGTGCGCTTTTGTGCATTCGTATCTAAGCAAACTTTGATAAATCGTCATCCATGAGAGCAAATGTGTGTCAGTGCCCATTTTAGTGTTTGTATGGACTCGTTTGTCTGCCACTAAACGGGTGCATTGTCTTGCACTCGATTACCGCGCAAACGGCAGCACTAATGACCTATCGCCACAGAGATGTACGAATATGTGTGCACACAGCATTTATATTGTCCGTGCACTTGTTAGACAGGCGAAGTATATGCAAGCTAAATAAACCAAATCCAGATAAGACTCTCCCCATCTAGTAAAGAAGGCAGCCCTCCGCTTGCTTGACTTGTTACGCAACACTTGCAGTTCCCTTCGCTTCATGTTCCGCACAATTTCTGGCTGTAAATACAAATTTAATTTAGTTGTTGATGTTCAGAGATTAGAATAAATTCTTGTTGTCAGCCAGAGGTCTTCGTAGAGATCTTTTCTTTATGGAAACTGTGAATATTGCTGAGAAATGGAGCATTTAAAAGCATGTGCCAATGTTGGGGAATGGTGCTCGATAGACCTGCCATTGCTGGGAAATGGTGCACGATAGACCTGCCATTCCATTGCTGGAAAATGGTGCACGATAGACCTGCCATTGCTAGGAAATGGTGTACGATAGAGCTGCCACTGCTGGGAAATGGTGCACGATTGACTTGCCATTGCTGGGAAATGGTGCACGATAGACCCGCCATTACTGGGAAATGGTGTACGACAGACCTGCCATTGCTGGGAAATGGTTCACGATAGACCTTCCACTTGAGCGTCCACGGCAATAGAAGGACGCATGCGGCCACAATGCAATTGGAGCAATGACTTTGCCTCACAGAATGACGTACTTAATTCTAAAGTACATATTCAATTCACCAACGAGAATTTTATGGGTATTCGTTCTAGAAATAAATTATTATATTGTGAGAGATCTTCTTCAAATCACGTTATCAAAAAATGAAATATGATATGTATACGATACGTAAAACTGAAATACGATTTATGCTCATGAAGACGTTGAAGATAATCGGAATTGCCATTTGGAACATGACTTTGATGCGATGAATTTCATTCTCAGTCTTAGAAATTTACTCAGAATTCAAGCCTGCTGAGCTAACTTATAAAATGATAAATGGTACGAGTAATGATCAGTGGAATGAGGGGATGAGGCATGAAATATTCAAGTGAAACTCGACCGCAAACATTGCATGAGCAGCAACATGAGCCAGATCTGTGACAACTACCGTGAGAGCTACAATGTGAGGATCATCGGGAGTATGAGGCCTAATCCCTTTGTATTGGACTCTGGTTTTCAACTTCCCTTATTTTTTGCAGTCGAGTTTAATCTATCATTGTGAACGCCTTAAGAAAAATATTGAAAAAATTCAAATAAGACAGTATGACAGCAACTGCTGCAGCGCTTCATTGCTCGTTGAAATGTGTCAGGGAATTTTCTCATGATAAAATTGCTCGTAACGGAATCTTCTCTTGTAGAGTTTTTGAGAGCCACAGTTTGGTGCTCTGGCCTATAAGGCACTAAGAGATGACTCAAATTATCACTGTCATGTCACTTTCCCACAACGCGGAGTGAACTTAAAAGCTTTGCTTTCCTAATGGGAGAATTTTTGCGCCAATGCTGGCTTGTGTGAGTACTTCTGTCTCATTGGCTTGTATGATTACCTCAGCCTTATTGGCTTGTGTGAGTATTTTCGCATCATTGGCTCGTGGGAGTACTACCGCATCATTTGCTCGTGTGAGTACTTCAGCATCTGAATGATTTAGTGCGGGTATATATGTATGTAATGATATTTCAATAGTATATCCTTGTCGAAAATGTCGGCGTGAATTGCGTACCAAGTTTGTAATTGATTCCTTCGAGTGAAAATGGTTCATAACATTTTAGTGAATGAGATGTGACCAGTAAATTTCACACTGCAATGAGCAAGTTGTTCCTGGACAGTTTTGTGTACAAATTACGCAATTCATTGAACTAAACTGGTCATCACAACATGAGGTTACTGATGATTACGTATGTTCGTCCCACCACCTGATTCATTCTTCAAATTACCTCTGTTCCCTTTCATTACGGGTAATGAAACGAGCTTAAGTTAAATATAACAACAGAAGTCAGGTAAAATAGTTAAAAAGGTTAGTACCAGGTCCATCAAGATTAATTTGAACGCAGCACCTAATGATTTTTTATTCATTTCTAACTGCGACTTGTGTTGAGGTACTCACCCCGTCTCTCGATGACAGGCTCACATCAAACGAGGGAATATAAGATTGGTTCAAGCTTACATAGCCTCTGCTCTCAGGCCTGTATCCAGGATATAAGGCAATGTAAGTACGGAATTGAATGAATGCTCTGAAAAGGGGTTACATTTTTCTGTTTTTTTCCTATTGTGTGAGATATCAAATATTTTATTACTGCAAGAAGCTTCTTATAATTATAGTTATATCTAATTTGGAGCAGTTATATCAAATTTGGAGCAGTTCTATTCAATTTGGAGCAGTTCTATTCAATTTGAAGCATTATTTTCTAATTTGGAGCATTTATATCCAATTTTGATCAGTTTTATCTAATATGGAGCAATTATATTTAATTTTGAGCAGTTATGCTGATCTTGAAGCAGCAATACTTAATTTGGAGTAGTTATATCTAATTTAAAAACCATCAAGCATGGAAAACAGATCAGCCATAGTGAGATCCATGGTGTGAAACTAAGACTCTATTACCCTACATATAGAGAGACGCCAAAATTCCATTTTCCTACATGGAATGATTTTCAAAACTATTTCACTGCAAATGTAGAGTGAAGTCATAACTATTTTCCTATATTCGAAGAGTGAGACCAAGACTCCATTTCCCATCTAATACTGAAATTGTGAGACGATAAATAGACAAGGTCAAAACTATGTAATCTTTTCGCAACAGTTGTAGTTGGTATGCTGTGGAATTCTGGAATAAGTTTTACTGAAAGAACAGCATTTAAATATCTTACCTAACAAATGACTATATAATAACATACATTGTCAGTGCAAATAACATTTCTTGATGGATTTGAAAGCTCTGCGTATCTGCCTACCTGTCCTATGAAAGTATCCAAACACCAGAAAATAATTACAATCTAGTATTTACAGGGAAGCTCTTTCATTTCTTTCTGAATTTTATAGTTTTTAAATAATAACATTTTCAAAGGCCTGCATATAAGTTATACACCCTGTTAGAAGATACGAATAATTTATATATAGCATGTAAATGAGCTCAGAACAAATACTATTGATCAGTGTGGTAAATTTTGTTCCTGCACTTCAAATTATTGTTAATTTTTTGAGTAAAACTTCACTGGTGACAAATGTTTTATACCGAGCGTGTTGTGGTTTCCCTTCTTTCGGCTTCTCCTCTTTTGCGTTTGTTGAAATAACTTTTGAATATATTTTAATCAATATAAATGGATTGTAGGGCAAAAATATAAGTTAGGAACTATTATCCATTGTTGAGGTATTCAGTTTACAGGGCCGAGGTATATAGGGACGGACGCAACAACCAAACAAACGAACAAAGAGACTCTGTATTGTTATGACGGGGAATCGATAATACTATTGCCACGATTCTTCGTTGTTGTTATATATATATATTGAGTCATTATTTCTTAAGTAGAAATACCACGATTTTGAACATTCCACCATCTGTGCTAAGAAGTCAAGAACACCTATTAGAAATGTTGTAAGAAATTCTAGCACACTACAATAAAGGATAGAAAAAACAATTGTTCAGAAACAAATTTAAATTGAATGAATTATACTGAAGTTAGACTTCTAATAAGTTCAGAGTACATGGAGTAAAAACTCCCATAAAATGACGGCGTAACAATTTTACCGTTCAATTTAGAACAATTTATTGCAAGGTCTTCAAGAGATCTTGATAAGTATATTAAGTTGATTAAGGTTCGACGCCCCGAATAGGAGGTGTTCAGTCGTTCAACGTTGCGTCACTGAGAGACTTGACAGGGTTAGGTCGCTTTACGGTGCACGTCTCTTTTAGGCCCACGGTTAATCGTTAAGAAGCCAGCACGGGAACCGGAGGGAGCAAGGAGCCCGCGACAGAACCATGAACACCTGCAACGAGCAACAATCCGATTATTACAAAGCCTAATCACGTGGAATTATGACGAACATAAACGAGCTTATGTTTTAATATTAGGCCGCAGAGAATTAAGGTAGCACTCCAGCACAACGTACCCTGACAACAACGAAGAACCTGATCGGAGGCACTAGACACTCTGGATTCGGCGAAAAACCAGACAAAGAACAGCCAGCAGACGGGAGCCCAGACGGAAGCGAAGCTGAGGTTAACTTGTATACTAAGGAAACAACGAAAGAAAGATGGTAAGTTCAAGAACCAACAGACCAATGCACAGAAGATTTTAATATGGAAAATAGAATTTAACCACGAAACTCACCCAAGTATATTGCCATACTCGGTGGGCCGCAAAACCACCTTAAGAGGTAATTAGAAATTTCAGCAGAAAACAGTATAAGGGAGATGTTCGGTCAAAGGACAGAAAGAACAGCAGGGAGATGATTCAACTTGTGAAAGTCATAGCCCAGAAGAAAAATACTGCTGGAAGGTTCGCAGAGCAGGCGTTAGCCCACCTCTTAAGGTTAGAAACCTTACCAGCTTAATCCAAAATTAATTTAGGTGATCATAAAGATCTTCAATGGTAGCGCCTAAATTCAGGTCGCAGCCCATAAGCATAAGTTCAAGTTTAAGTTTCAGTTTTAAAGTTAATTGTAGAAGGCCGTAGCGCAACTACGGTTTAACACAATAGGCCGAAGCCCAATTAATTCATTTAAAAAGACCGAACACCTTCAAGAGTATTTAAAAATTTCAAAACCCGAACAAAAGTTTAATGAAATGAAATCACATTCACACAAACTTAAAAAACAGTTAGAAGGTAAAAGTAGCAGCAAGAGTGTAGGAGGGCGAGGGTCAGTGGCAGATCACGGCCTAGCTACGTCNCCGATCAAATCGGCAAAAAAATCCCACCGGCCCACACTACAGGCTCAACATAAAAAGCCACACGAGGCGTATGTGGGAAGAATTTCCCACAATGTTTCAAATCACCGAGTTGTTCGATAGCTCTTCACCGAGAAGTTGTGAAAAGTTTTTCCCATTGACCAGCCTAGCCCGATCGGTAAAGTCTCCTCCAAGTTGAATGCAGCATTTTTAATGATGAAATTTCCTTTGTTAAATTCACTCGTTCTTTCCAAGCCTCCATTGACGTCATGCGGGCGTCCTTGAGGCAGCGGGCCTGCGAGCTGCTCTGCCTCTCGTAGTTGCCATAAGGGCCACTCTGGCACTCAGCGCGGGCACAAGCAGCAAACACAAGCAAAAAACACATGCCACCAGCCCTAGCAACCAACACTAATAACAAACACAAGCAACAAACATAAGCAACAAACACAAGCCACAAACACAAACAACAAACGCAAGCCACCGACACTAACAACAAACACAAGCAACAAACACCAGCAACAAACACAAGAGTGCCTGCCCCCGCGTGAACAGAGCACCAATTTCCAGTAATGCCAAAGTGAATAAGATGGCAAAGAACTCTGTATTCAGTGCTGAACTTGTAAAACATCTAAATCGATTTCTAATCGCTTGAAATAAAAATTATGCGTGTGAATTTAAGTTATATTAAATTCGGTAGTTTTAAACTCTAAAAATGGCAATGATTTCTCCCGAAGCGCGAACTACATAGAGAATGAACTACAGTACACGTAGTGGTGCAGTTGTGTCGGCAGTGAGGCATCCTTACCTCGTTGTTCCGCTGCATGTGACACTCATTCAAAGTAAGTCGCTCGTCTGTACGGCGCAACCTAATTACATAACAGGAAAATAATTCGAAGAAACTTGCTGTCCAATTTAGGCAAACATTTGTGAATTTGAACGTTGTAATAAGGGGCTGCAATCCAGCACACAGCAGTGAGACAGGAGGCGCAACTGAGCATTGGAGGCAGGTCTCCTGCTGTCGAACATATGAAGGCTGGCGTAAATTGCAGAGTACACACATGGTGATGGAGATCTTTCTCTACCTGTCCAAGGATAATGAAATGCATTCTGAAGTTCAATTGCCTTAATTACACCATGAAATTTGACCACCTAAAATGCATCCTGAAGTTTGACTGAGCAGTGAGCGCACACCAACGCCCGCTTAGTCACATCACCAACACATCCCTTATCACACACCAGCACCTGCACATTACAACACCAACACATCCCTCAACACACACCAGCACCTGTACGTCACAACACCAACACATCCCTCAACACACACCAGCAACTGCACATGACAACACCAACAGATAAAAAAGGTGATAAAACTAAGGTTCAGAAAAAAAAATAAAAATGGGAAGCAATAGAAGAAGCAGCAGGCTTGACATGAACATCTCACGAGAGCGTAAGTTCCCGCCTGTGTGCATGCGGAGCGACGAAATAACCTGATTCTGATTTTTAACCTGAAATTTTGAAATAACCTGATTTTATGAAATGAAAGATTTTCAGGTGCTCTTTCATGTTTTCATTTAATTTTTTCAGGAATTCCAAAATGTTGAGGAAGACGAGGCTTATCACTCAAACAAAAGCCTGCATGCTCTTCCGACGAATGCTAGCAATTGCATCCCATATACTCATGCAATGAAACTCACTGAAAAAGAAAGAAAAGAATTTTATTCTTAGGAAGTTCCTAACACCTTCTGTTAAAGAAGCAATCACTCTTGCTCCGTAGTAAATACTTGTATTCACGCTCGCGTTAACTTCAGAACAAAATACTAGTCAGGAATTATAGGGTGCGCAGAAAGTCCTAGAGCTTTCTAGTTCAAAAGTAAATACGCTCTAAGGTAATTGTGTTTCACATATAAAATAACTTAAGATGCTAGAAATAAAAGATAATACTTATAACCAAAACGGATTGATTTAGCAATTTAAGTTTTCTCTATGAAAAGTGGCAAACATGAAACAATTATGGAACGCCACCATGCAGGAATGTCATAGTGTTTAGCTATTAAAAATGCTAAAATCAGTAGATATAAAGGATACATTATGCGTAAATATAAAGAATTTAACACTACCGAGCATCGTCAGAGCAATTCTGTGAAGAATGCTCTCATGAAAGAGAGGTTCGAAATACAAGAAAAAACTTATAGCCTCTGTGTCAGGCTACCGCCAACTAGACGGGACAATTCAGGCCGAGGGAGGGAGTATCGAAAAATAACGTTAGTTGCTTCACAACATTTCAATGAAACAATCTTACAGTTACTTCGTTGTACTATCTCAGTTTCTAGAAAATATGCATTTCGGTTAGTCCAAGGAGAATTACGTGGCTGTGCTCTGTGCAGTCGTGAGGCAACAGGAAGGCTGAACACAAAACTGGAACATGCGTAGGTTGGTGATGAGGCCGTACGTATGGCGGTGAACAGCAACAGGCGCTGGAAAATCTGGCATGACGCACTATCACGCCCTGCTCGCCTCGAGAACAAGTGTACTCCTCTAATACACTCTTCTCAAATGAGGTGGCCAGCTGCTCGTAAAATGCAAAGCTTGGAGCAGCTAATTTTGGTGTGTGGTCCGACGTTGTAAATCTCCGCTAATGCAAGAGTGACTCGGTTAACAAATTACATCTGGGCGTGAAAAGCGCTACGCATCTTCCGCGGCAGCCATGCTGTGTGTGAGACCGTTACTTTGTGGGAGAGTAAACTTTTGCGTGCGACAGTTACTGTGTGTGATACTAACCTCACATACTCCATTCGTCAGATGCCGAGAGGAAAATGTTGACAGTTTAATTTACATTCCCAAAGACACTCACAGGCTGGATTGAAAATTTTCAAAACTGATATGAGGGTATCAGGAGCCACCACATTGACGTATGAAGCACAAATGAGATAATAATGAGCAATGAAAAAGAAACATGAAATAGTAGTGGAACTCTTGCATGCCCTTTGAGGCATGCCCGACTACGAGTAGTAGTTGGTCAGACCTGCGACAAGTCGAGGTCTGACTGGAGCCACACCTGGAAGTAGCTACGCACGACAGACGGCGAACGCAACAGAAACCTTGAAATTATTTTTCTTGTGGCGGTTTCACCGATCCCCTTGACGCCAGGACTGCTTTTCCTGTACGCAGATTTTGCTTCAGGGGTTAACCAAAAAGTCATGATCTTGCTTGTTTGGTGCACAGTTCGCGCTGGGCAGGGGATGTTAGTCCGCAACTGCTGTGCAGGACACAACAGCCTGCTGTGCTGGACACAACAGCCTGATGTGCTGAACACAACAGCCTGCTGTGCAGGACACAACAGCCTGCTGTGCAGGACACAACAGCGTGCTGTACAGGACACAACAGCCTGCTGTGCAGGACACAACAGCCTGCTGTGCTGGGCCCAGCAGCCTGCTGTGCAGGACACAACAGCCTGCTGTGCTGAACACAACAGCCTGCTGTGCTGGACACAACAGCCTGCTGTGCTGGACACAACAGCCTGCTGTGCTGGACACAACAGCCTGCTGTGCTGGACACAACAGCCTGCTGTGCTGGACACAACAGCCAGCTGAACAGCCTGCTGTGCAGGACACAACAGCCTGCTTTGCTGGACACAACAGCCTGCTGTGCAGGACACAACAGCCTGCTGTGCAGCACACAACAGCCTGCTGTGCAGGACACAACAGCCTGCTGTGCAGCACACAACAGCCTGCTGTGCTGGACACAACAGTCCGCTGTGCAGGACACAACAGCCTGCTATGTTCATTTCAAAGTACAGGGGTTGGACAATATAATGGAAATCCCTTTTAAAATCAAGAAGATATATTTTAATACGGTTTAGATCCACTTTTTGAGGTAAGTACAGCCTCAATTCTCCGAGGTACTGGATTCATACAAATTGAGAATTGTTTCTGAAGAAATGTTAGCCCATTCTTGTGTTAAAACCCCCTCCAGTTCTTTTAGAGACGATGGCGGAGGAAATCGATTTCATAGTTGAATCTCTATAACCGACCATAAATGCTCAATGTTGTCGAGGATTGAAGATTGTAGTGGCCAGATGAAATGTTCAACTTTATTAGAATGTTCCGCGTGCCATTCTTTAACAACTTTAGCTGTATAGATTGGGTCATTATCATCGTGAAAGATGGCGTTCACCTCCGGAAACAGTGCTAGAACCATAGGATGAACTTGGTCGCCAAAAATTCCTAATTAGTCTCGGCTGTTATTTTTTCAATGAAGGGAAATCATTGGCCGGCTGATTTATAGGAAATAGCATCCCAGATCATCACAGAATCCCCGCTCTTTGAAAATAATTCAGGATGGGCTAGTGATAACATCTCACGAGAGCAGAGTTTATTAAAATGACAAGTTGAACTTGGCTGGTTCTCGAGCTGTCACCCCAGCCGGTCGGAGGCTTCCGCTCTCAATAGGTAGAGAACGGAGGGTGACCCCCTTCCCAGCACCCAGAAGTTTCCCAAGAAACGGCAACCTGTAAGAGATGGAGTCACGCATTATAGCCGGAGAGTAACATAGCATGACTTACGCAATAAATGGAGATTAAGTTAGTTACATTCATGAGAATGGATGACATTCCGAAACAATTTAGGTTTACGCACTTTACGCAATTTTACGGTGATAACGTTATAAATATATTGAAAAGATCTCAACTGAACTGACGAGTCGAACTTGACACGAGAACGTAAAAAGATCACTTCGATGAAATACGAGTACAAGTTCCCGTATGAATTTTTCATGGGTTCTCACATAATTTGTAGGACAATTACAATTGCTCGTAAGGCCTCCCAACGAATGGTCAAAGCTAGCAGCGCCCACTACCTCTCCAACCAACCTCCGTCGAGAGTCGTCCCACGAGGAGTCCCGAAGTGGTTCCCGCTTGCCGGGAAAACCCCCCTTCCCCCCCCACCCCTCTGCCTTACAGCGCAGACCGAATGGGCTCATCACGCTGGCTGGCTGGCTCCACGATGATCTACGTTTAGAAACGTATAATATTGGAGCGGCAGATAGTAATCGTTGCAGAAGATGTAGCCGTGACCCGATAGTAACCGTAGTAGCAGATGTAGCCGTGACCTGATAGTAGCCGTAGCAGCCGAAGTAGTCGTGACCCGATGGTAACCGTAGCAGCCGAAGTAGTCGTGACCCGATAGTACCCGTAGTAGCAGATGTAGCCGTGACCCGATAGTAACCGTAGTAGCAGATGTAGCCGTGACCTGATAGTAGCCGTAGCAGTCGAAGTAGTCGTGACCCGATGGTAACGGTAGCAGCCGAAGTAGTCGTGACCCGATGGTAACCGTAGCAGCCGAAGTAGTCGTGACCCGATAGTAGCCGTAGTAGCAGATGTAGCCATGACCCGGTAGTAACCGTAGCAGCAGATGTAGCCGTGACCTGATAGTAGCCGTAGCAGCCGAAGTTGCATAAACACAGTACTGTGTCACAGAAAAGCACACAGCACAACACAAACTTATAGTCGCAGCCACGTGGTAAAATCACAACCAGAGACACGGCTTACCAACGGTGCCCGCTGCCTCTTATCCAGAACTGTAGCGCAGTCGTACGCGCAGAAGGAGCTCTCCTGCGCTGTGAACATTGAAGGTTCAACGCAGACAACCATATCATGAGCACCCTGAAAACTAAGTTGAAGTGGCATTGACACTATTGCAATGCCACTGTCCGGAATGAACAATACGAACAATTGTAACTTTATGCGAGGGAAAATTCTCCGTTTTCTATTCCCGCCATGTTTTACGGTCGGGAGAAAGCATTCTGGATTAAAGGCTTCTCTCAGCTGTCTCCAAACGTACACTCGGCCGGGGGTTGGAAATAAGGTAAACGATGATTTGTCAGAGAAAATCACATTTTTCCACTGCTCGACGGACCAATTCGGGTAGTTTCTACACCACTCTAAGCGCTTCGAAGCATTTGTCTTGAGAGTGGAGGTTTCCTACTTGCAGCTCTTCCATAGAATCCAGATTTGTGCAGTTCCCGAGGAATAGTTTTTTTTGGAAACTTGGTTCTGTAGGTGTTCATTGTGGTCTGCAGCGATTATTAGAGCTGTGGTCTTGCGACCCTCTCTACCAATTCGATTTAGAGTTCGGCGGTCTCTCTCAAACAACGTCGAATTTGGTCAGACCTGTCCTTTGCTGAGGACGTTTTTCCTTCTCTTTCAAAGTCAGTCATTACTTTTAAGAATACCTCTTGAAACGTCAAGCATTCGGGCAGTTTCTGTTACACTAGCACCTGCCATACGAGCACCAATAATTTTGCCTCTATGAAAGTCACAGATGCCTGCCATTTTTGTGAGGTTATAACCATATATTTCTTTTAAATATCTATGAAAAACAGTTAATTTAAACAAAAATATCAAATAGGTATAATAATAAACAACAAAGCATAACAATATGTTCAGTTTTGATTGTTTATAACATGTTCAAAGATTATAATTCCAAAATGTTAGGTGTCTTCATTATTTTGTCCAGCCCCTGTAGATGAAGTGGCTCAAAATTAGAATTTGAAATATGTATAAGTTTTTATCGTAAAAAATCGAAGAGGAACCGTTGATTGGTATGAAGGGTTAATGTCGCTGTATTGTGTTTGTTAGATGAGTGGAGTTTAATTCTAAGGTTATGCTTGTTCACGTCACGGCGAGAAGACAATTTAGGGGATAAATGGTTATTACCCGACATCTCCATAGCTTAGTCTTGCCTGATCACCCAAGCAATTTAGCAGATCTTACACGTAACGATTAGACGGGAAAATAATGTGGAGCAATTTGCTGTAATGACAGCCATTGCGCTGATATCCCACCTAAACTTGTGCAATGGGGGAGAGGAAGAGGGGGAGTCACTCCCAGCGCCCATGTTATGATAGCGGAGATGGGCTCTGACCCAGGCTCAGATGGGCTCCGACCCAGGCTCAGATGGGCTCTGACCCAGGCTCAAATGGGCTCTGATCCGTATTTAAACAATTTAAACAATTTATTTACCACAGGTGATGGGCTCAGACACACAGATGGGTTCAGACACACGCTCAGATGGGCTCTGAGCGCCTCCCATTCGCAGTCCCGATCTTGTGGGCACCCTTAGCGCGCTAGTGTTGAGGGCGCCGCTGAGGATGAGGATTCCATCTTTTTCATTTTTAGTGTCTTATTATTTATTCCTCAATGCTCCTGACGTGTGGTAGGCTTGAATATCCCAAGCTACTAGGTCCTGTCGTGTGATAGGCTTGAATATCAAAAGAAGATAGACTATAAAGCAGCATCACAGCTGTAACTCGTATGTTGTACAGCAGGGCTACACAGCAGCACAGCTGCAACTCGTATGTTGTGGAGCGCTATTCCGCCTTGCTACGCTCAGTCACAAACTCAATTCTCTTTACAAATTCCATTAGCATCGCGCAACTCCACTTTTACTTCAATAATGGACTTCAAACAAGTTTTCTGGCATACTCACAAAATCTTGGTAAAAGCTACCCAATATTTCAACTACGCCTGTTCTTTAACTTTTACATTGAATGTTAACAGAGCAAGCTTTTCCTTCAACATTTCAGAAGATGTAATCAAGTGTTTCGGTAACAAACAAAAGTTTTAATCGTAAAAGTTATTTTTGAAATTAACTATCAAACTCCACAGTGACGCAAAAAAGAAAATTGCTTTAGATAAAGTGCTCCCTTGCATTGAATGCCTGGTAGAAAACTGCTAAACTAGCAATGTAACAACACTGATTGTTATTAATAAACTCCTCAAAATGATCAAAATTAGGTGAGATTACCATTCAAAGGTGCAACGTACATGTACGACAATTTAAATTAGAAATTGGGCTCACTAAAGGATAGGGTACTTCCGCAGAACTTAATGAAGCACAAATGGATGGCTAATCATTGTGTCATGAAATGAGGTGTCTCTCCGTGCAGAAATTGGGAGAAACATTACGCACGAGGGAATTTAAACCTTCAGAACAGGTAATGAATAGAATGAGCAGAAGAGATAAATTGACAAAGCTAAGGAAAGACACAGTACACAGAAGAAGAAGCTCCCTAACTCAATGAGGTTAAGTAACAACAAGTTGTGTGATTTCTGATTAGTTCTATAATCTTCAGAAGCAAAAAATAACGTTATCTATGACAACTACGGGGACTAAAGAAGCAAACACATCAAGCAAACAATTGATCTTAAGAGCACAAGCGTGACCACATTCTATATCCATAACGAGGTGAGCGCGCAGAAGCGAATCGAAGGATATAATTTGTGTAAGCTGACCATCACCTTCGATTGATTACGTTGCTAGCTAAGCCTTGGCCCTAGATACGATAGGGAGTTCATCGAGAAAAACTGCGCAATCAGGCGGCGCAGTTACGCAGTGAGGATTCCACTTTAACAATACACTAACCCTTCCACTATAATTCTACCTCTCACTAACCACAGTTGACAAGTTGCATTGATGAATACAGCGGCTTGAGTATAGTGTAGTGCTCTGTGGTGTGTGCCCTGGATTGTCCCAGGAATGATGTGATGCCTCATTTGCATCACAGCCGCTAGAATTCTGCTGAGTGCGCTACGTTCCCCACGCACCATACGGACGCTACACGAGCAGCTCTGGAAGTTTTGTTTTGCGGGCTCTTGTGAACCAGAGGGAACCTTCATAAGCGTTCCTTGGTTGTAGATCACAAAGGACACCCAGCCCTCACTTGCTTGGCACATGCGCAGCTGTGACGTCATCGTGCCTCTCCTTCTGAGGCAAGAGCCTCGTTACGCAGACTTGGAAGCGTAGCTTGCTTGCAATCACAAACATTGCCTACATTTCATGAATACACAATTTAATTTTTATGTCATATCAAAATTGATGCATTACTTATTCTGGGAAGCTCGTATAAGAACAGCTAATTTTTTATTTTAAACAAAGGGACCATTTCACATTCCTTAACTTACTGTAGAACCATCATCTATTTATTTCTAATTGCACTCAACATAATGTGCATTTTTTAAATGAGTATTTAAATTTGAAACGCAACAAACAACATTTCATCCGTTTATCATCGTAGCCCATCCAACAAAATTGTGACTGTAACTAATTTTCGTTCAAGTTATTTTAGAACTAATTCGAGAATATTCAAATGAAATATAAAGGCAAATGTTTCCCAATAATAGAAGAATCATGCCTAAAAATAAGACATTGCCAGAATAAAGACACATATAATTACTTGTAAAATTTAAAAAAAAGGAAATGTAAATATGATCCCTATTATCAACAATTACCCGAAAGAAATTCACACATGAATTCAGTTAGAGAATAAGCTGGGGAAGCAAGCGAGGCACCTCCACTGGGCTCTCGCACACGCCTCCTGCCGGCCCCTCAGCGTTGCAGGTGATGCTCCTGTGAGCTGCTCTGGCTTCAAAGTGATCCTCTTCTCTAGAATGTTGATGCTGATATTTCAGTCTCAAATCTCAATTAACTAATTCATGTGACTGTTCAATTTTGTAATTGTTCATATTGGGCTTCTTCTGATATTTTGCACCTATTTTTAAAAAGTGTTTGAGCGTATTCAAAATGATAACTAAGTATGCCTATTGTCATTTTATAACGATGAGCAGCCTTGTGCTGTATCAGTACACACAATCCAAATCATTTATGCCTTCGAATGCAAAATGAATTTGCTTTTCAGTTAATTTAATACAGTGCTTCTTTCCACATACAACACAAACTTTCGACAACCAAGTCGTTCGCTCGCCGTGACGGCCGTTTGTATGCTGAGTTCAAGCCAACTACTCATCCTATACTTCACACAACTCATCAACAACGCACATGAAGTTCCCGAAAATTTTTATCACTCTTCAAATCGTTCTTATTACTGTCTTATATTGGTATTTCGAGTTATTGAGCTACCAACACTGTCAATTTGAAAGAGCCATATGTATACTAGCCTAACGTGTGTTGGTGACCTGCTCATCCCACCGTTGCGTCAAATGTCTCCCTACGCGTCCCCACGACGGGGTGGGGCTTTCTCTGTCTCCCCACTCCATGCCTAGCTTGTCTTATTCATTCACTGAGCTTGATTTAAACTCTGATGTCGGTGTGAATGGATGCAGGTTACGATTGCATTGTACAATGTTGTGTTCTGATGAGACTGTTAATTAGTTTTGTTGTTTGTAGACATGAGTCCCCCGCAGTAACTTTCCATATCATTCCTTAATGATGTGTGAATCTTATGAGCTCTGTACATAAGAGAGTATATACTCTTATATATATATATATTGTAGATCATTTCATGACACACGTGCTCGACTGCATATGTTTGGAGACGTACAAATGAACACACGACCCAAGACTAGCGTGATGGGCACCTCAGCGTGTCAACTATATACATACATCACCACTCTGAAATTATAGCTATACTACCTCACGTAGAATAGGAATTAACAGAAAACTTAATCTCAAACTCGGAAAATTACTAAATAAACGCATATCTTATTGTCTCACATTCCCATTACAATAAGTCCCTGCTGTTGAATATTTTGAAATGATTTGAAATTTGTGTGACGCTCACACAGTACGATCAGTTGTGTTAATTTTGAAATGATATGAAATTTGTGTGACGCTCACACAACACGATCAATACTGATAATTTTGATTTAATATGAAATTTGTGTGACGCTCACACAACACGATCAATACTGATAATTTTGATTTAATATGAAATTTGTGTGACGCTCATACAGAACGGTCGATAAAGAAGCTGTCCATGTTAGAAGTAAGTACGATGACGCCCTCAGCTGCTCGTCCATTGGCCTCAGTTTCCAACAAAATATCTCACAAAACTTAATTTCAAATCAATTTTTTACGTAACTAACCAATAATACATTTACTTAGGCTTACCTCATGTCTTCAAAGATTTCTACTTTTTTTTTACTCGCTAACTTCAGTTACCACCGAAAAGTTCAAAAGAGAACGTGCGTCAGTCTCGAAAAGATGAGACGAGATAATATTGTGCAGGTGAACACACCTCCGCTTAAACTACCCCAACATGGCCATTGTATGGAGTAAATGTTTACTGACGTTTTATGCCCACGTACCCACGCTGAATCTCCGCATTCCATTCTACCCCCAGTGCCAACGCATGAAATGGCAACAAGCAATGGCAGATCGTAACGCAAATTCGTATTCATGTTTCTAAAAAATTGGATTTTTGTCATTATTCCTGTGCTGTACTTAAGTTAATTACTGTAGTTTGTAAAAGAACCTCAACTCTACAAGAGAAGACACTGCCCCTCACCACACAAGCCCGCTCGAGGAGGACGAGAGAAGCTGTATATGGTTTTGTCTCTCCACGACCTGCTGTCGCTGCGGACTTTGCATCAACCCAACTCAAGTACTTTCACATCCCCTATAATTTCAAATATGAAAGTTTTGTGGAAACATGAGGAATGGAAGAACATGAGAAATGAAATAAATTCTTTCACTAACATGGCCACAGCAATGACGAGAAAACTCCCCCGTGCCCCACACTACGCCCTGGAGGCGAGAGTGTGAGCCTCATCAGCTGATGTGTAACGTCTCCTGCAGCAGGGGCGGTCCTCACACCTGTGGGGTGAATGGCCGGTGTAATGGTGTAGTGGTGTGGTGGTGTGGTGGTGACGTGGTGTGGTTGTGTGTGGTGGTTCTAGAAGGGAGTGATGTTGGGCGGCGGTGAGCAAGAGAGCGACTGCACATTCAAACATGGAGTAATTCCTCTTCCACAATTCGAGAGGGAGTGAATTCACAACTAAGAAATACTTTTATTCATTCACCGAAATTTCGTGAATAATTCCATTGCCCTAGCTATAAGATATATGATTAAATCCATACGACATGGGCTATGCCTATAATGTATGTTTGAGCCTGTATCGCATACGTCTGAAATGAATTGTAGAATGCAAATAAATGAGGAGATAGAGCACGCAGCAAGTTGCTAAACTGCTACAGCGTTAACTTAGCAACTTTTTTGTGCAGCGAGAGACGTTACATGAATTTCATAAGCGTGCGTTCGAAGAGAATATTAGGAGCAATATCGGAGTATAAGTGGAAAATGTCGAAAGACTTCTGTGCTATGTAGTGTTTGAAATGCTCTCCCTGCTTGACTGGCACCTGTAAAACTGAGCCAAATTATACTTTGTCCAAAATAGTTTCAGTTAATAATTCTTTTCTTATCTCAAGAAGAAATCTTTAGTACAGTTATTCCTGCTCCACACCACACAATTTCTCGAGTCAATTTCTCACAATTTCACAATTTCTCGCAATGTCACAATTTCTTGAGCGTCGAGTGCTCCACACCACACAACACACCCGACTCCACACCCCACACATCATACTCCGTTTCACACCACACAGCAAACCTTCCTCCACACCACACAAAACACATTCGCTTCACACATCACACCCTACTCAACTCCTCACATTACTTACATTTGGTCAACACCACATAAATCACACCCTGCTCCACTCTACACAACGCACCTTTTCTCCACACATCACACCCTGGTCCACACCGCACACCACACCCTGCTACACACCACACAACACGCTTTAGGAGTTGCGTGTGGCGCAGACACGAGAGGCTTTGAAGTTGGTTTTCTCGCAGTGTTTGATCGCACATTTCTGTGCGGAGCCTGGGTTTTGCGGCCGACTCGTGTCTTTATTCTTTCTTCGCAGCTCCGATGATGGAAGAATTCCTGCCAGTTTTGAAACATTTTATATGAACCTGTTTGATGCGCGCTGAATCTTTTCCACAAAAACTGCAGGACTATTTTACATGGTCTATTATTTCATTACAATTGTTCCTCTTTGCTTCGTATGATCCTGATTATTTCTTTTTGCATTTTCATCACTGGATATTCTAGAGCAGGGTCTTCCAACCTTTCTCTGACCTTGTATTCTTTTAGTATTTCCATAGATGAGCATGTTTCCTAATTTTTTGATATTTGAAAAGAATGCATTCACTTATTTCAGTATGTATTAATAAAAATACTGAGAGATAAAACATATAAACCTATTTTTCCTTTCTCTTCTTGACATTAAATTTACTCCTTCAGATAAGAAAATGGATCACTAGGGGTACATAGACCCCAGGTTCGGAACCCCTGTTTGGAAAAGAGTTATCGTGAGCGTACTTTCAAGTTTGTAGTTTGAAAGTAGCAGATTTTACCACTTTTCATTTTGGTCGCACATTACGTTCCTGACGTCAAGGTACGTCAGGATCACTTGCCTGTAACTCGAGCTCTATTACAAGCGCTAGAAATTGTTCTTCAAAATCATAGAGGTAATACTAGATACTTTACGCTAGCAGACTCATGCTATACTGCATCGAGAAGGTTTCCAAGTTCAATACAGTTGGACATTATTTTCCGGCGTGCGGCACCTGAGCAGATGCAGCATTCAAGGCTCGTTACTCGTAAAATGACTAGTTCTGTGGTGGCAATTTAATGGCGACAATACAATGGTGAAAAGTACAACGGTGGCAGTACAATGGGGGAAGGTACAATGGTGGCAATTTAATGGTGGTAATACAATGGTGGAAAGTACAATGGTGGCAATTTAATGGTGACAGTACAATGGTAGAAGGTACAATGGTGGCAATTTAATTGTGGTAGTACAATGGTGGCAGGCGCAATAGTGGCAAGTGCAATGGTGGCAGTACAATGGTTGAAGGTACAATGGCGGCAGGTGTAATGGTGGCAGGCGCAATGATGGCAGGTACAATGACGGCAGGCGCAATGGTGGCAAGTGCAATGTTGGCAGGCGCAATGGGGGCTGGTGCAATGGTGGCAAGAGCAATAGCACTGTAACAAATGACGTTTTTGTCCTCGATGACGCTCTCTTTTTTAGCGGCGACAAATTTATGGTACTTCGGTAAATAATACCCAGTACGAGTTGACATAGCTGAGGCTGATATTATGCTTGATGATCCATCTATGATAGGAATAGATTTGAATATTGAAATTGGCACTTTGAAATACATTACAACGACTGATGGAGTAGAACTAGCCACACGCATCAAAATGCGGAGGTCCGCACACGGTACTCGCGCCCCGTAGCGTAACTGCGCTGCACCAGCGTGCTGGTGTTGGTGGCGTGACACATTGTGGAGTTGGTGGCTTGACACATTGTGGAGTTGGTGGCGTGACACATTGTGGCGTTGGTGGCGTGACACATTATGGCGTTGGTGGCGTGACACATTATGGCGTTGGTGGCGTGACACNGTGGCGTGACACTTGCTGGCGTTGATGGCGTTGGTGGCGTGACACTTGCTGGCGTTGGTGACGTTGGTGGCGTGACACATGCTGGCGTTGGTGACGTTGGTGGCGTGACACTTGCTGGCGTTGATGGCGTCAGTGTCACCAGAGGCTAATCGTAGGGGCTGGGTAGTTGTATATTAAATTATAAATAAAATAAGAGTCCAGCTAATTATACATTATTATTATGAAGTTACTTCTCTCGAGTGAAACTCGCTAGCAGAATTTCAAACTAGTACGTACACAACTGAAAATTCAAACACAGTGAGAGAGAGGGCGAGAGAGAGAGACTCGAACACTCCTCTCCCTCTCCCTCCACTCCCGCCCACGAAACATCAGCTGCTAAGAAAAGCGGTAGTTGACCATTTGACGGCAGCTGGGCTAGTGATGAAACTAGATGAGAAGCATCAAAGCCTTGAACACACTAGATACACTTTCCATTCATTTAATTTGCGCGTCGGAGCGATACTTCGCCGGTTTTTGGATGTTTGAAGAGTGAGGCGAGCAGATTGGGGCCTCGTAACGAGTAGTTTTTATTGACTTCACAGGCAACCAAAACTCAAATTTTATTTGCTCCAGAGGAGCTTCAAATATGCGCGACGAATTTTAAGCTCCATAGCTTTGAAGAATTTTTAGTTTTCAGTTTCTCAGAAAGTTTGCGATGAACCCAACGCAATTTCAAGATAATTGCGATTGGGTGTTAACTAGTGATAATATTTTACGGTAGTGGAACAAAAACTTGATCGTACACGCACATTAGGTTACTATAAAACAGTCTCAGGTCCTTTACAAATCAATTGAAGTTATTTCATATTAATTGGAACTCATGAAAGAACAGATTTAAGTTATTTTGCGCTCACACATGACGCCCAACAAAACTGTTTGCATAAATGTTCACAGCTGTGCCCTGACAAGGGGGATGTGACGGCATAGCAGTGCTGCTGCGACAAACAGAGCACATCTCAGTGATGCAACACACAGCGCTGCCCCCATGCAACCGCGCACGGGGGCTTTCATTGTAAGGAAAATACGTTAGAGAGAAGAGCTCTCAGTAACTACAATCCTCGCCTGAATATCTTTGTATTTTTACTATCAAAATCTTCAATTTAATGCACAAATAGTCCACGACTTAGAAGGTTTTGATCGCTAACTTACTAACAAGGTAATCTTTCGTTTAAAGTAAAATTCACAGGTCTCGTGAACTTGCTGTGGCTGAACGTTAAGATCGCATGACGTTTAAAAGCTCAGAAATTCAGACGAAGAACACAGAACTCCACTCCCAACTACACTCCCTAAGCAGCACATATTGATGCTGCATTCCATTCCATAGGGCGGTTACTGCGTCGAATAGCACAATCTTCATTTCAACGCAGATGTACAGCGAAGAAAAATAATGAAATTTGTTTACTCCATTGAAAATGCACGTCAATAAATAGTGCCTCAACACACAAACTCCGATGCTCAGCCTAATTCACGCCGCTTCGCTACAGGAAAGTTCGACTGGACTGCAGATCTCGGGAGGCAGTCCAGACTTGCATGACTCAGAACTTTACGTTGAACGCATCGGCGTGGTGCCAGAAATTGTGCCCCCATTACATATGGTATAAAAAGATTCGAAATAGAACCACGATGTTTAAAATTTTGTATGATAAAATACCCTAAGACCTAAGATAATTCGCTATTATAGTGCAAGGTTGAAGAATGGGAAAACTTTGCTAGATATTTACTATTTTATCACATTAAATGGAATAAAATTGGTGCTGGGTATATTCCGATGCCCAAAATAAGCTACTACCGCTGAGACGAACAAACCAAGTGAACTGCAGTCAGACTGTTGAATGCGAAAGTGAATTTCAGAACATAAGCATTCAGGAAATTTGTGAGACCCTTTAGATCCCTCGCTCATTTTTACATCCGTCTCTCATAAATGGGCAAAAACCAATTACGTTAAGCGTAGTTTGTGCGGTTATCAATATAACTTCACTGATTGCTGAGCATGAATCATTTAGTGTCATTGATGTTCACGGTGTGGCTGCTGTGAGAGAGTGCTTTCTATTATGCAGCAACTCGAACTGCTTGAGTCGGGGGCCTGGCCTCCTGTTGCTGTTGGGGCCTGGCCTCCTGTTGCTGCTGGGGCCTGACATCCTGTTGCTGCTGGGGCCTGACATCCTGTTGCTGCTGGGGCCTGGCCTCCTGCTGCTGCTGGGGCCTGGCCTTCTGTTGCTGTTGAGGCCTGGCCTCCTGTTGCTGCTGGGGCCTGACATCGTTGCTGCTGGGGCCTGGCCTCCTGTTGCTGCTGGGGCCTGACATCCTGTTGCTGCTGGGGCCTGGCCTCCTGTTACTGCTGGGGCCTGGCCTCCTGTTGCTGCTGGGGCCTGGCTTCCTGTTGCTGCTAGGGCCTGGCCTCCTGTTGCTGCTGGGACCTGGCCTCCTGTTGCTGTTGGCTTCAGCCTCATCGGCCTGACAAATGTAATCCACATTAACTGAAAATTCTGCACAATTCAAGGCAATAGGAAGAGAAAATGAACAGTGGATGGGCAGAATGCAGATGCACGTTTCCGTTTCGATGAAAGTCCATTAGCCCCGAGGGTCTCCTTCCTATTTCGCGAAATACTGTTGAAATGACACAGAAGTTTAGTTTGACGGCTCGGGTTGCAGGAAGCTAATAGCCTTCTTTAACTATCACGGTAGTCGTCGAGTCAACCTCCTGGGCAGGTGGTGCAGCAACCTTCTGGGCAGGTGGTGCAGCGACCTTCTGAGCAGGTGGTGCAGCAACCTTCAGAGCAGGTGGTGCACCAACCTTCTGAGCAGGTGGTGCAGCGACCTTTTGAGCAGGTGGTGCAGCAACCTTCTGGGCAGGTGGTGCACCAACCTTCTGGGCAGGTGGTGCAGCGACCTTTTGAGCAGGTGGTGCACCAACCTTCTGAGCAGGGGGTGCAGCGACCTTCTGAGCAGGTGGTGCAGCAACCTTCTGAGCAGGTGGTGCAGCGACCTGCTGAGCAGGTGGTGCAGCAACCTTCTGAGCAGGTGGTGCAGCGACCTTCTGAGCAGGTGGTGCAGCAACCTTCTGGGCAGGTGGTGCAGCGACCTTCTGAGCAGGTGGTGCAGCAACCTTCTGGGAAGGTGGTACAGCGTCTCCACTCTTCATACCGCAGATAGTCTACCTAGAGAATCGCTCAGCACTCGAGATGGAGCAATAGAAAGGAGTGTAATCAAAATCTCAGGTGTTGAGGACGAAAGAATGCGGTTAAGGACTAAAATTTGTTTTGCACAGAAATAGTGAAGTATTTTGACTGTGTGGGACTAAGGCAAGAATTGAACTATTGTGATGCTGTGGGACTTTATCAGCTTAACATTATGACTGACGGCCTGCAATGCCGCATGCAAGTCATGGCGCAACACGGCCGCATGCAAGTCATGGCGCAACACGGCCGCATGCAAGTCATGGCACAACACGGCCGCATGCAAGTCATGGCGCAACACGGCTGCATGCAAGTCATGGCACAACACGGCCGCATGCAAGTCAAGGCGCAACACGGCTGCTTGCAAGTCATGGCGCAACACGCTGCATGCAAGTCATGGCGCAACACGGCCGCATGCAAGTCAAGGCGCAGTCACTACGCACCCTCGTCACTTCAACTCGGGATTTTATCGATGCAAGCGTCTTTAAAACAGTACTCTTTATAACCATTATTATACGAGCCTATACACCCATTATTGGCTTTATTAGAGCTGATATCATGTCCTAAGCACCAGCAGGTGAACACATCACCTCTAAATTACCATTCAGGATAGTGAACGTAGTTTAAGTCAAGATCCTCCTACTCCACTAATACCATTACATTATTCTGATGCCACACTCTGCTGCAAATAATAAACAAGACTTGTGTGTCGCTGCGGATGCTTCTCTCTCTTGGGTGGTCTTTTTTTCAATGTTCAAGAGACTAGTCAAGTTCGTGGAGCAAATATTTCATATTAACTGATAAAGACAATTTCATTCTGTGATTCATCTGAATTATACATCTAATTAAAACTGACTTGCACTTGTTTTGTAAATGTCTTCTTTGGAAGTTGCGGGGTGAGGAAACGCGAGTGTTTTCATGTGCCAGCGACGCTACCACCTCCAGCTGGTGGGGTGCTGCCACCTACAGCTGGTGGGGTGCTGCCACCTCCAGCTGGTGGGGTGCTCCCACCTCCAGCTGGTGGGGTGCTGCCACCTACAGCTGGTGGGGTGCTGACACATCCAGCTGGTGGGGTGCTCCCACCTCCAGCTGGTGGGGTGCTGCCACCTCCAGCTGGTGGGGTGCTGCCACCTCCAGCTGGTGGGGTGCTCCCACCTCCAGCTGGTGGGGTGCTGCCACCTCCAGCTGGTGGGGTGCTGACACATCCAGCTGGTGGGGTGCTGACACATCCAGCTGGTGGGGTGCTCCCACCTCCAGCTGGTGGGGTGCTGCCACCTACAGCTAGTGGGGTGCTGCCACCTCCAGCTGGTGGGGTGCTCCCACCTCCAGCTGGTGGGGTGCTGCCACCTCCAGCTGGTGGGGTGCTGCCACCTCCAGCTGGTGGGGTGCTGCCATCTCCAGCTGGTGGGGTGCTGACACATCCTTCTGGTGGGGTGCTGACACATCCTTCTGGTGGGGTGCTGACACATCCAGCTGGTGGAGTGCTGCCACATCCTTCTGGTTTGGTGCTGACACATCCATCAAGTGGGGTGCTGACACATCCAGCTAGTGGGATGCTGCCACATGCATCTGGTGGGGTGCTGACACATCCAGCTGATGGGGTGCTGACACATCCAGCTGATGGGGTGCTTACACATCCAGCTGGTGGGGGGCTGACACATCCATCTGGTGGGGTGCTGACACATCCAGCTGATGGGGTGCTGACACATCCATCTGGTGGGGTGCTGCCACCTCCAGCTGGTGGGGTGCTGCCACCTCCAGCTGGTGGGGTGCTGCCATCTCCAGCTGGTGGGGTGCTGACACATCCAGCTGG
>JACJUY010002682.1:2403-28454 GCA_014220935.1 Platorchestia sp. MABIK
GTTACACCTCCCTCTTGGCACTTTCTTCACAACTTGACGTTGCTATGTCATCTTCTATGTCTCTTTATTATTGTATAATGATTTCAAGGGTCATAGCTGACCCAACCAATAGTAATAAAAAAAATTGAGATGGTTTATGATTCTTTGTTTTGCTTTGTTTACCTTATTTTGCAGGATCGGAATGTGGGGGTTTCAGAATGCATCTCCTACAGTTTTTGAGCTACAGTAATGATTTTAATATCATTGGATGCAGAAAGACGTGGGCATTTCAAAAACTTGAAAGGATATTCAAAATTCATTTTTGATCAAAAGTTATGATGTCACAAGTACCTCATTTTTCAAAAATGGGCATGCCTTGGATTTTTTTATGTTTTTTTCATTTCAAACTAAAAGTTTTGGAAATTCCATTAAAGTTTTTGGAATGTACAGTGATTTCGCATCCAATGACACCAAAATCATCACTTTTACTAAAAAACTGAAGGACGAGATGCATTTTGAAAAACCGCCCCTAAAATCTCGTTTTCTATGAATATCTCGTTTTCTTTGAAGAAAATCGAATTTTTTCATAGAAGACAAACGATTTCAAATTGCATTTCTTATCAGTATACCAAATTTCATTGCTGTAGGTTCAATATTAAAAAAAATCTTCCTCATGGGTTTCTCTTTCCTTAAAATATCTTTTTCCCATTCTAAAGGAAGCAAGAGATTGGGATCAGCTTAAAGGAGAAAAATTATGTATAACCATAAAATTTGCAATCAGAGGATCAAAAGAAGTGGTGCCTCAGAAAAAAAATCTTTATTTGTATCAATTCAATTGAAATGAGTTATCTTCAAAGTTAGCAGAAGTGAAACTCTATCTATACAGAAAAAAGCTGACATACTATGTTTATGTTAAACTTGGTTGAAAACTAATGAGCCTAAATTCATAGGCCATGAATGTGTGTGGTCCCATAGAGAAAATGGGGCCAAAGGTGGATTATGCTCTGTGATCAAGAATGATGTTAACTTTTCCGTAAAAATGTTGATAAGTTCTTGAATGGTAAATTAGAAATCGCATCAATTAAAGTGTTCTGTTCTTATGGATATATTGAAATGTGTAATATTTATAATCCTAATGCATGTATTGATTTTGAAGAGTTTTATCATCATTATGTTCAGATGAGTGAATGTTTATATTCATTGGAGACATGAATGCTGATGCACCTTTGTGGGATTGTAAGAACCAACTGAATGCTTCAGAAAGGAACCTATGTAGACTTTTAGATGAGAACTCTCTTGGAGTACTTAACCCTCCTGACTTGCCCCCTTATATTGATGTGTGAGGACAAGTTTTCCATTAGATTTTCCCTCCAACTCTCCTTGCGTGTGGGTTTCTCGATGTGATTCTCGGATGTGGCAGATCTTGGGAGTGACCATTATCCAATCGAATGTACTTTTGGCACAGTAGTTAAAAATCTGAAAACCATCTGCGTAGATGGGTTTTAAAAAATGAAAATTGGGTAAATTTTAAAGAAGAATTATCACAAATCCATACAAGTCAGCCCATTTCTCAGTTGACGACTTGAATACAGCATTAACAAAAGAGCTCCAGGATGCACCCAGCAAGTGCATCCCCAAATCTTCATTGGCTTAGGGAGTTAGGAGGAAAACACCATGGTGGGATAGAGAGTGCGCTTTGTCTGTAGCAAAACAAAGGAAAGCACAAAACCAATTGTCAAAACATCCCACTACAGAAAATTTGCACTTGTACAAGGATTATGAAAGAAATCATTAAGCAAAAGAAAATCAAAAGTTGGACAAGGTTTGTTGTTAGCACTCTGGACTCAAACACCAGTGTTGGTAATGTCTGGACGTTGATAGATTCAATGAAAAGTAGTTCTATCAATCCAAATCCAACTGTGGGTGATATAGCAGATAGCATAGCAGACAAATCTGAATTATTACTGGCCCATTTCTGTAGACACAAGATAAAATTAGGTGATGAATTTTCTAAGACAATTGAAAATATAATTTTTAACCTATCAGCAGTGCAGGTAGAAAGTACACATCTTAATTCTCAAATAGTAATGTATGAATTTTAGAGAAATTTAAAACATGTTAAGAATACTAGCCCTGGTTTTGATGAAATTCTTTATGCATTCTTCAGGCAAGCGCAGTCATTCCAAGAACATATTATCTATTTGCTTAACAAAAGCTACTTGAGTGATTAAGTCCCAGAAGCATGGAAGTTGGGACTTATATGCCCAATAAAGAAACCCAAACAAGATCATTTAGTTCCTAATGGATATCGACCCATTACTTTGCTCTTGTGTCTCTCAAAAATCATGGAACAAATGGCCAAACGTAGACTTGATTACTTTTTAGAAAAAAATGTCCTCTTGCTATCAAACAGGGTTCCGCAGAAAGAGATCTACGTATGGTGCTCTTGCTCTAATTAAAAACTATTTCACAAGCCTGGTCAAAAAAATGTATTGTCTGATTGTCTATGTTGATTTGGAGAATGCTTATGATATTGTATGGCACGCTGGACTTTTGCATGAGCTGTTAAACATTGGCTGTGACATACCAGGGTGTCTACTAGGTAGTAAAGTAGTAAAATTTGGAAAGTAGTAAAAAAAGTAGTACAAAGTAGTAAAATTTGCCTCAGGGTAGTAAAAAATTGTGAAGTGGAATAATTTTCTGAAAATTTCAAGTAATGTTACACATGTAAATAGAGCATAAAGATTTTATTTTTTATTTATTTCTCCCATAATCAAGAATTTGCCTCAGTTTATGGGAAATATTCCTGTAAAGCGGGATGTAATTTTAGGATTGCAGGATACAAAATAGAAAAAAGTTCCAAAATTTTTGCAAACAGTAAAAATAATTCACTTTTTCTTCTCATTCAGTTTGATCTGAAAGTTATCAAGTTGTTTTATGATGAAAGGTTCAATTGAGCCATTTTATTATTAACAAATTATTGAGAGAAAACAAAAAACGGCTTTCGCTTTGATGTTGTAATTGAGGTTTCATAAATCGTATAAATAGAAACTTAAAAATGTAATATCTGGGACGATGCATTGTTGAAAACACTTCTATTAGTGCGCACTCACATTGAAATACAAGCTTAGGAACTTGCGATATCAGGGATTAATATTGAAAATAAAATGATTCAAAAATTGGGCATTTACGACTATGAGGTCGACATATGACATCTTTTATTCTTACGTATCAAATATGCATATAAACGATCTGGGGAAAAATGAAATAGCCTAGCTACATACTTTCTCGTGGAAATGTATCAAGTGGCTTTGATTGAAATACGTTTGTCAAGTAAAATAATTTGTTGTATTGTGAATTACAATTCTTTTAATGTAAAACATCTTGTGAACTTTTCTTTTAAATTTTATTAATGAACATTAAATAACTAACCAAAATTTTTGAATAGGTAATTGTACTCATCACTAAATCACGATTACATTTTATTTGATTTCATCTCTAGTGGATGCAGTTGCCCGTGGGATATATAGCATAGTTGGCATAATTGTTCTTTTTTTGCACCTGATACTAAAAAATTAGAGTATTTAATTCACAAACATGATAACAGAAATAAAACTATTCTCAATTAGCTTTCAGAGACTCCTACTGCAATTTCAGATAAGTAAGTCCTGAATCAAACTTATTACATTTTGATTCCTCCTAATGAATATTGTTAAGGGAACCATTTCCAAAAACTGGAAACTTTTTTTCTATTGGACGTACGTCTATGAAAATTTGCAGACTACTAGATCTTCACATTTGTAACAACTTATTTTCGATAAAATTTTTTCATAAGGGCATAGAAAATTAATTATTCGTTATAATAAAAAAATATAGATAAATAGTTTTCTTAATTAGTCCGAAATTTACAAAGCAAGAGCAATGCGGTTTGTTGCATTTGAAAGTGAAATGTGTGCTCTAAAAAAGTTATAGAAAACTTTCTTTGATTTATTTCATTCCGAATTTATATAATTTTCTTTTGAAGAGTTAGGGTAAAAGTTATAATTTTAGGGTAAAAAAGTTTAAGGAAAGATTTACATACAATTTTTGAAAAAAGTTTACTATAACTTTTTTAGAGCACACATTTCACTTTCAAATGCAACAAACCGCATTGCTTTAGCTTTGTAAATTTCGGACTAATTATGAAAATTGTCTTGAAAACTTACTTGTTATTTAAACAATTTTTTAAGATTAAAAATACTTCTTCTCCTACAGTTTTTAAGCTACAGTAATGATTTTGGTATCATTGGATGCAAAAAATTATTGCTTTTCAAAAAAGTAAATAGTTTTTCAAAATTCATTTTTGTTTCAAAATTATGACGTCATAAATATGAATTTTTTCCGAAAATTTTTTTCTTTTTTTAATTTTTTAATTTTTTTCAAATAAAATTTAAATTTGAGGAAAAACATTCAACTTTTTAGAATGTCCACGTTATTCTGCATCCAATAATACCAAAATCATTACTGTAGCTCAAAAACTGTCAGAGAAGAAGCATTTAGAAAACCCCCCAAAAAATGACGTTTTCTATGATTTCCCATTTTCTTTTCAAGAAAATAGCATTTTGTCATAAATGATAAATGATTTTAAATTGCATTTCCTATCAGTGTACTAAATTTCATTGCTCTAAATTCAATAATGAAGAAAAGGTTCGGAAGGGGGACGCTTACCTTGAGGAATATGAATGATGAAATATAAAAAAATGGATAAAAAATTAAAAATTTGAGGAAAAGCATTTAATTTTTTGAAATGTCCACATTATTCTGCATCCAATGATACCAAAATCATTCCTGTAGCTCAAAAACTGTCAGAGAATAAGCATTTAGAAAACCTCCCAAAAATGTTGTTTTCTATGATATCCAATTTTCTTTCAAAGAAAATCGCATTTTTCATAGAAGGTAAATTATTTTAAATTGCATTTCCTATGACTGTACTGAATTTTATTGCTCTAGGTTCATAAATGAAAAAAAGGTCCGGAAGGGGGATCCTCTCCCCCTCTCGGGGGGGCGCAAGCTTTCGGATACGTTCCTGATATTTCTACAGACATTCGGGGAAATATCTAAAACTCTTTTAAAGCAATAAAAAAAAAACAGTCAGGAAAATCTCATCTTGGACTGAGATGCTCAGAAATGCTTCCCTTAAATTCAAAGTCATACATTTGGCTGGTAAATCTTGATTATCATAAACGTGAAGTAACCTTCCAATTCTCATTCAAAGACAAATATTCTCACACACCAAGTTGTTGCAGCAGGATAGAAACATTGCAATGACGTCAAAGGAACTTCGCAGTTCATTTATATCCAGACAGTGTTATTTTTTGGACCTGAGCTTCATTGTAAGCAGTATTATCTTCCTTTGAAAAGACTGGAGTTTATTCTGTCCACTTCCATGTGGGGAAACAACAATTTACTGTCACTATAAATGTTTTTTTTTTCTGAAAAAGTTACCTCTTCGTAAGGCTAAACGTTTTCTCTTTTCAATGACGTTAATATATGTCCAAATACTGAAAGAATTATGCTATGAAATTATTTTTTAATGCAATGTGTAATCATTTGAACGAGAGTTAAGTTCCTTTGACGTTACTTTGAAGTTCCTTTTTGGCAGTCATGGCAAATTCAGTTACTTCCAGGATACAATAATTGTATCCCTCAGGAGGATACAATAATTGTATCCCTCAGGAGGATACAATAATTGTATCTACGGGAATTAGTGCTTCCAGGGGGAAGATGTGAGAGCCCGAGTTGAGAGTTAGGTAGGCATTCTTTTTGTTGCAAAAAATTTTTTTGCAATGTCAAGGACCACCTTTTTTGGTTCACTGCTGTCCTGTTGTTTAGCACCTACTACTTTTTTCTTGTTTCATGAACTTCTTTCCCAACTTACTCTTTCTATGCCCCTTTTGCATAGATTTTGCATTCCCTAATATCCATCCCAAATGGTGCCTTCCTTCTTCCTCTCTTTGATACTCTTTTTTGTGGCGGTTAGGGAGGCTTAAACTAACCTATAATCTAACCTACCTCCAGGATGTCATCATAGGAGCATGGTGATGCTCCATGTAATCAAAGTTCATTCTTCTATTATACATAGCCAAGTTACATAAAATTTTTGTGATTTGTTCCATAATATGACATGTTAATAACCTATTTGTTATCATTATTGATCACAATTAGGGTGCTGATTTAGGTTGTGAGGGATGATAGAAATAGTTCAGAAATTCATACTTCTGAAGTGTTTGGTCATAATAAAATTCTCTGAAATTCAATCCTGCTGTAAAGGGATCTGACAATCTACTATTTTCCAGTCAGTTTATTTTTTCCAAATGTTGAACTGTTGTCCTTATAATTGAAAGATGTTAAGACAAGGTCTTTGCCAAACATTCGTTGGAGTTCATTTAGGACCGGGTACCTTAGGAATTTAGGTAACTTTTTTGCAGTAATGTTTTGGTTGCTCCATTTAGTATTAAGAAACTGGGAGCTTTTTTGTACCTGTGGTATTGCGGATATTACTGACTCAAATTACTC
Organism: Platorchestia sp. MABIK; assembly: GCA_014220935.1. Lineage (NCBI taxonomy): Eukaryota > Metazoa > Arthropoda > Malacostraca > Amphipoda > Talitridae > Platorchestia > Platorchestia sp. MABIK. Next base: position 8,938 of record JACJUY010002682.1, read on the forward strand.
ATTATAGGCCGATTTCTTACATCTGGACATCATTCTTTATGTATAAAATTGGTAGTAAATTTTTGCTGTTGAAGGTAGTAAAATGTAGTAAAAAGTAGTAAAATTTGGAAATTAAAAATCAGTAGACACCCTGCATACGTACTGTCTAATGGTTAAGATTATGCTTGAGCAATAGACGTGTTAGGGTTAGAGTGGCAGATGCTGTCTCAACTGATAAGATTCTTAGATGTGCAGTCCTGAGCCCTCTGTTGTTTAATGTGATGTTCCATGATTTGCCTCAGATGGAGAGCATGCAATGCATCTCATATGCAGACAATGTGACAATAGTTGCAAGTGGGAGATCCCCAGTCAAGATTCAGCGGACGATGCAAAACTACCTGAATGGCCCAACACTCTGGCTGAGGAAGTGAAAACTGGCCATAAATGTGGCTAAAACAAAGTATCAAATCTTTACACGTAAAAAGTATATACAATTGATTAACCTACGATTAAATTCTAAAACAATAAACAACTGAAAAGCAGCATGTACATGGAATAACATTGTATTCTTCTAAACTTCTTACCACATAAACAAAATGTTAAAATGGAGTGTCAAAAACGGCTGCAGGTTCTCGGCATTGTCCGGTGTCTCGTGGGGATCCTCTCAAAAATTGTTACGTCAGATATATATATCATTCATTAGAAGCAAACTTACGTATGAACATGTAATCTTCACAAAGCTACCTGAAAGTAGTGTAAAATTATTTAATGTGATTCAAAACTCAGCTCTACAATCTATCTTGGGTGCACGGAAAACATCTCCAGTTTCCTCAATGGAAGCTGAAGCATTCATTATGCCTCTGAGATTGTACCTGGATTTCTTGTTTCTGAAGTGGTGTCTGAGGTGCAGTTTCTTGGATGCAGAGCCCAATGAGTTCCCAGCTAAAATTGAGCTATTCAGATCTCCCACAAAAAATGAGCTTGCACTGAAATGCATGGAAATAACGAACAAAATTCAGTTTAACTTTTCTCCTCCAGGATCCCAAATTGAACACTTCCCTTCTCCATATGTGCATATCTCATCTAATGTGTGTGTGTGTGTGTGTCGAATTTCCTGATGTTAAATCTCTTACTGCAGCTGAAGTAAATCATAAACTTGAAGAGTATGTAACATCTAAATTTTGTAATTCCTATCCCCTCAGGGGGATACAACTATTGTATCTATGGGAATTAGCGCTCCCAGGGGAACAATGTGAGGGCCCGAGTTAAAGGTTAGGTAGGCTTTCTTTTTTGTTAAAATAACATAGGTTTTTCTTTTGTTACGGACCATCTTTTTTTGGTTCACTGCTGTCCTGTTTTTTCAGCACCTACTACTTTCTTCTTCAACTTTGATCTTGTTTCATGAACTTCTTTCTCATCTTACTGTTTCTATGCCCTTTCTGCATAGATTTTGCGTTCCCTAAACTCCATACTAAATGGTGCCTTCTTCCTTCCTCTCTTTGGGTCTCATTTGTTGAGGATAGGGAGGCTTAAACTAACTAATAATCTAATCTAATCTTGTAATTCCTATAGAATTTTCACAGATGGCTCCAAGCTACAATTAGGTTCAGCATCCGCTGCTATTTATGTGCCACATCTAAAAATATGGACTTCTTGGTTCCTAAATCCAGGTCACTCAATTGTGGGAGCAGAGCTATTTGCAATTTTACGGGCTGTAAATTTTACCCGCTATTTATAACTTGTCAAATCATAATGTGGTCATTATTGTTGATTCTAAATGTTCTCTGGATATTATATTAAACTTGAATAACCCTACCTATGAGATTTTTAGTAGAAGAATTAAATAAATTGTCCAGTTGAACTCCCCTCAGGGGGATACAACTATTGTATCTACAGGAATTAGCACTCCCAGGGGGACTACGTAAGGGCCTGAGCTAAACGTTAGGTAGGCTTCCATTTTGTTGAAATAGAATAAGTTTTGTTTTGTTACAGACCATCTTTTTTTCGGTTCACTGCTGTCCTGTTTTTCAGCACCTACTTTCTTCTTCAATTTTTTCTTGTTTCATGAACTTCCTTATTAGCTTACTGTTTCTGTGCACCTTGTGCATAGATTTCACATTCCCTCAGCTCCATACTAAATGGTGCCTTCCTCTTTCCTCTCTCGGAACATCTTTGTTGTGGTTAAGGGAGGCTAAAACTTTGTTATATAAAAATAATAATAATGTACAGTTGAATAACAGGATCCAGTTACAATGGATCCCTGCTCATTCAGGCATAATGGGAAATGAGAGAGCGGACTGGTGTGGAAAAATGGGTCACCAAAATTTTAAATCAGTACTCCCCCATCTTAGTTATGAGGAGCATGTTAGCAAACTGAAAAACAAAATGTTGGACTACTGGAGCGAGTGTTGGTGAAATCAAGTGAGGGGATCTGGGAAGGGAAGATTTATGTATGAATTGTGTAACAGACCAAAGTTTAGATTAGATGGTGCCATGTCAAGAAAATTTCAGTATATTGTTAGCCGATTTAGAATTGGTCATGTTGGTGTTCTTTTTCATTTGAGTAGATTTAATGTGTCAATGCCCTCTCTGCTCTGGGTGAGGTGTTCCAGAGACCATTGAGAACTTCTTGCTCAGCTATCCACTATTTGAGGCTGCCAGACTACATTTATGTCTACCTTTTGTAAAATTTAACTTTGAATTGAATCTGAAAAACGTCTTACGATTTGGTGAATATCAATCCCGTGTACAATTAACAATTCTCCGCTCCTTGGTGAACTTCCTTGGTGCTACTAATAGATGTAAGCTGCTATAAATGTTTTAAATTTGACTGTGATACATCTGTGTCTAATGAAATTGTCTTGAAACAATAAGCTGTCAGCTTCTGCAGAAGGCAGCTTAAGAGGTCCAGCAATATTGAGAACTCAAGAGAAAAGTGTTCCAGTATTGGGGGATTTGCTTAACCCTGCTGATGCTGCTGAAGCGCAAGCTGTCATGTCACACGGATTTCTGCTGAAGAAGTCCAACAACTTTCACGATCCCTCCGGATCCGCGATAAAGAAGAAGTGCTCCATGATTATACCAGAAGAAGAGAAAAAGATACTAGCAAGGAGCGACGGTTGCGTTCACCGAGTAAAGACAGCCTTTTGCCGAGCTCCTGTGAATAACCTATGAATACATCTGTGATTAATTCATTAATTATTTTCATTATGTCCGCAACTGGCTCTCTCCCTTTCATCTGGGGGAGCTGCATAGCGGCATCCCAATTAAGGCAGGCTCAAAGCCTGACTTGTCCATTGTTTATCTTGTAATTTTCTTATTTTGTTATTTATAAATTTCTTTAAGTTTATAATCGTATTTGTGTGTGACCTCCTCGTGGAGGTTACATAATCTAACGATTGCAGATTTGCCTCAAAAAATTGTTATTCTGACTTATGAGAGAAGGACGAATCTTATGATGGAGATATGCCTTAATTACAACCGGTCAACTAGGAGGAGGGAAGTGTCAGTCATTCACATTCCAGGAGACCTTGAGTGTATGGATGATTCAATTATCTAGGAAACTTGATTTAAAACTAACCAACAGTCCAGCAAAGAGAAAACCTAGATAATCTTGAAGCAGAATCTGAATGTGAAATAAAAAAAAAATAGAAATTCTTCCTCTCCACTCAAAACTCTTGCCTACCAAAGACGTAAGACATTAGTACCTCAAAGTAAAATGTGAACTCTACTTTTTGCTCAGCCACTAGAATCTGCTGGATTTATTGGTGCCTCAAAAAGGAAAATGATCCTCAATCCTTTTGGAGTAGCTCAAGCTCAAGGTTTAAGAGATGTGCTTAACTATGATCGTGTAAAAGATTTAAGAGTTAACAAGCACAGAAATATAATAGCTGTAGAGTTCAAAGATGCAGCACAGTCTGAGTTTGAGAGTCCTTAAAGTAGATCATGTTAGAAAATTTGCTGTAAAATGTTATAAACCTCAAGCAGAAACATCTGAAATATCCTGGGAAGTTATTGGCTCCGTTGACCAGAAAGTAAACCTTGAAGACCTGATACCTTTCATCATATGTGATAACTACATTGCTGTTGTATCTCGGAGTGAGCCTTGCATGGCAGGATTCACCGGATACATATCGTGCTTGGTTTCGCATGTCTCGGAGCTGGAAGCGTCATAAATGGCCGAAACTGACCGACGGAAGTCCTTTGTGGTGCCTTGCCATTACGACATTTTTGAGCACCGCAAAGTCTTTGTTTGACTTTGGGGCACGACTAGTTTTAAGGAAGGTCTGTCAACGATCTAACCAGTACAAGATTAGGAACGTTGCTGCTTGTATCCTTTTCCTTCTCCTTAGTATTCGGCTAAGGGAACTGAAGTTACAGCTAAATAAACCTCAAGTTGTGCTGAAAGTAATGACACAACAATTGCTTCAAAAATGGTAAGACTGTCTAAGTTTGTCAATGGAAAGAAAGAGATCTTTCAAAATATTAAAGTGGGCTTTGCTGAAAGGGAAATCTCTTGAAATTGAATTCATGTTTCATGTGAATTTATGAATTCAATCTATCAGAGCATACTCTCTTCCTTTGAGATGTTACAAATGTCAGCACCACAGTCACTTTGCCAGTGGCTGCATATCAATGGAGCATTGCCTCATATTATCTAGTGGCAATCATGTAAAAGATAAGTGTAATCAGGGTGTCTACTAGGCAGTAAAGTTGTAAAAAGTAGTTAAATTTGAAAAGTAGTAGAAAACAAGTAAAAATAGTACAAATTTGCCTCAGGGGTTTACTTTATCCATCAAGGTAGTAAAAAATTGTGAAGTGAGATAATTCACTAAAAATTTAGAGTAATGTACATACATATGTGTAAAGAGTATAAAGATTTAAAAAAAATTCTTCCAGAATCAATAATTTGCTGCAGTTTATGGGAAATATTCCTATAAGGAGATCTGACAATTTCCTGGTGTCTACTAGTTTCCAGTCAGTTTATTTTATTGCATATGACGAACAGTTGCTCTCATAATTAAAAGATGTTAAGACAAGGCCTTTGCCAAACATTTGTAGGAGACTATTTAAGATGGGGTCAAAATAATCCAAAATCACCCATGGAAGACTGTGATCTCTTTAAATAATTTATGCATATGAGATTCAACATTTGAAATGTCCCTAGTGATGCAAAACAAAATTCTTTGACAGTTTTTTCAAAAACATGTTTTTTATTTTTATTTTATTTGCACACATCCAAATTTGTTGAATATATAAAAATCTGACATAGTAGATAAAGTAAGCTTTGAACTCTGTCTCCATCAATCTAAGTTCTGTGGCTCCTGCTATTCCTCTTTAAACTCCTCTAGGTACTTGTGGGTTTGGGTTATCTGTCACCGCATTTAATGTATGGTTTCCTTTTGATGTTAAGGTTAGGTTAAGTTAGGTTAGCCTGATTAAATTATTATAGGTAACTCTCAATTTATCCACATCTTGATTAGTCCCTCTCTTGATTTATAAAGTTTTGTTTGCCTCTGTTAGTCCTTGTCATCTTGATTTATCTACCCTTTGCGTTCATTGTGTTAGTCTGCAACATTCCGTGTAAGAAAAAATCAAAAAGACATTTTGTAAACAAGGGCTGTTCCTTCATCTGTTACTCTGTTCAATGTGTGTTGGTTCAATATATGGGCCAATATAACCCCTATGAGTTCAAGTAAAAAAGTTGATGTACCTATGAAAGTAAAAACCAGAAAAAACAGAAACCAAAAATAAGAGCATTACACAATTTATTTATATAAACATTTTTGTTTTATTTACTCCTTGACTGTAAGATGCTAGGATAATTATTCATTTGGAGCATCAAGTTTTCCCTAAAAGAATAGGTTCACTTTTTCTTTTAAACCAAATGTGGTACCTCAATTTATTCGGCATCTCTATTTATCCAGTCCCATCCCAGTACACAAATTGATAGTTACCTGTTTTAATTTTTATTATTTTTAATTTTTGTTTTGTTTCAGGCAAAAATGAATCTCTGGGACCTTCCAAGAACTGAAGAGAAAGGTCCCAGAGATTATTTATATATATATATATAAATGGAAAGGAGATAAATTGCATTTGAAATGATTATAATTGCATTTGAAATGATTATAAATAATCAAAGATACCTTCTCACATGAAAAATTCATTCATACTGTCCAGAACGTCAATTCAATATTCATAAAACAAATCCATTTTTCCCTTTTTCTCCTAGAAACACTTTTTCCCCTAAACAAGTGGTGACAGATCACCCACAAGTACCCTCTTCTATATCGGGTAAGGAAATCTGGGGCTGGCTGCAGGGCTGGGCGGTTCATCAATTGAGCCTTCAGAATCTTCCGTTTCTAAGTTGTTTGACTCAAGTTAGAAAGTAGGGATATTGATTGAAACTGTAGAACCACCGCTGGTTGATGGCTTTGGTTGTAGTGGTGGATAAGTGGCAGGAGGTGCATGGTCAGGACATTCATGGGTATCGTCCATGTGACCCAGAGCAAAGTTTTGCCCAATAAACACCAACTTGGCAGCTCTGTCTGTGCCTGTGGTCAAACGATTTCTGCATGTGTGCTAAAGAATCGCTCAACAGATGCTTTGGAGGAGAGTTAGTTGCAGTATATTTGAGGCAACACATCTCAGCTGAGTTAAGCAACAGATCCTGTTCCACCAACTAGATAGCAAAGTCTTGTGTCTAGTACTCCAAATAAATGACTTTGAAAACAAGTTTTTTTGGACCTGTAATCTGCCAACTCAGCCACAATTTGGGTTGCATCCATGTCTGGCAGTTGTTTTGATATCATGTATTTCCTTCCTTGCATCCACCTGTCAAGCAGAATAGCATTTCACTTTTGTCACTTTCCTATCACTGGGGACATCTAGTGATGTACCGATGTATCGGTATCGGCAAGTATTGGTCATTTTACTGGTATCGGTATCGGCAAAATCCGGCCGATACTTTACCGATACTTTCCTATAATACATATTTTATCATAAAAATTAAAGTCATAAATCATGAAAGGAAAAGTATAAGCAAATAAAGAGCCTATTCATACCTAGTAAATTAGTTCGCTAACTGTTGGAATTACAGCGCTTAATCAGGCCCGCTAACTGAATTTATAACTTTGAATTCCCGATGAGTCACGTACGGTCAGTGAGAGCAATGTTCCATGAATAGTTAAACGCAGTAGCGACATAAAATTATTATACTTTTACAACTAAAACCTATTTAGTTTGACCCAATTTCCATTTCTCAAAGTATATGACAGGCTAACAAAAATCGTACTAATTAAATAAAGTTGAAGGTGCATTTTAAAGTTTTTGAAAATTCATAAAAGAAGTAGCCAAAAATTCTATTTTAATTTAGCTTGTAAATCGTCAAATATTACAAAGCTGATAATTTTAATTTAATTCAGCATGTACATCGCCGTACATCACGAATCTTGCATTTTTCTTCTATTTTAAGACGTTTGAAAAATTCATGCACAATCTTATAGTTGGTTGCATGTTTGCGGATCTTTTCGGCTTTGGGGCCTATCAAATTTTAATGTTTTCTTTTCGCCAAAGTATGTATTTTGGTGTGAAAAACATGAAAATGAAAATCATTTTGTGGACAAATTATTCGTTAAGTGCTTCTAACCTAACCAAGGGTATAATTTCAAACACCTCACTGTTAATCATAGTGAAAACTTGGTGGACCCTGCAACAGGTGCACACACTCAAATGATTGAGAGTGTATGGCATAGTCTAAAAATGAAAAAGTCAGGGAGGCACTCACCGACAAATGATAGATTCCTGTCTGTGTGAGTTTGCGTGGCAAAAACATACCAAGAAACGGCAGTTTTTTCATGAAATATTAATGGATTTGAGCTTAATAAATTATTTCTCCACAAAATGGTTTTCATTTTCGCGTTGTTCACACCAAAATACGTACTTTGGCGAAAAAAACATAAAAATTCGGTAGGCCCCCAAACCGAAAAGAGCCGTGTTTGCTTCTGCACATTGTGTGTTAGTACAGACATATACTGCTTGCGTTCACACTGCTATTTCTAAGACTAAATGCTACATTAAATTACTTTTTAGGCCTACAAATGAGGAAAAATATCATTTATAAATAAATTTTGTCGCATAATAACCTCAGTTGGCAAATAAAGATTGCTAAACAGTGAATACTTATCTGTTCATACATGCTTATTACGGTATCACACGACAATAAAGCGGGAAGGTGACGCAACCGAAAAACTTTGTGAGGGAAACAAATCAAACTATGACACTGGACTGCAGTGTTGCCAACTTAGGATTAAAGTACGAATCTATCACCTAGCAGAAAAAAATAGCATTAAAATGCAAAATCTAGCTTTTTACAGGGCGATTTTACCATTATATTAAATTTAGTCATTTTCAATTGATTTCTAGCATCTATTTGTTGACTCATGGTTGACTCATGGACATTTGTTTCGTCCAAGCCTAGTCAAAGTTTCGTCTAAACCTAGTTGAAGTTTTGTCCAAACCTAGTTGAAGTTTCGTCCAAACCTAGTCGGAGTTTCATCCAAACCTAGTCGAAGTTTCGTCCAAACCTAGTCGAAGTTTCGTCCAAACCTAGTCGAAGTTTCGTCCAAACCTAGTCGAAGTTTCGTCCAAACCTAGTAGAAGTTTCGTCCAAACCTAGTCAAAGTTTCGTCCAAACCTAGTCGAAGTTTCGTCCAAACCTAGTTGAAGTTTCGTCCATACCTAGTTGAAGTTTCGTCCAAACCTAGTTTAAATTTTGTTCAAACCTCGTTCGATTGTTTTGGTCCACTTTTGAAACCAGTTACTATTAGAGCTGGTCTACATAACGTTGCAATACGATTAGAAACACGTATCTATCGAATGGATTTCATTTCGTTTTTAACAATATAGTTAACAGAGCAAGAGCAGTTTTATTATTCATAATCAAAAACTTTATTGTCATTATTGTTATATTATTAAAAAAATTAGTGAATAATTTTATTATAACACCCATGTAGGGCTTATAATGATTTTATTTTAATATAATTTTCATAGTATCAGTATCGGTCAAAGTATCGGTATCGGCCAAAAATGGGTATCGGTATCGGCCAAAAAAATGGTATCGGTACATCACTAGGGACATCTTTGAAAAATTTTGCAACAGGAGTTTTTTTTCTGCCTAGCATTGTGGCTTTCACTCAGTCACTCACAACACCAAAAATGCTACCCTACAACAGGGATATGTGCTGGGTACTGGGAATAATAACAAAGTCAACAACTTGAATTGTTGCCACATTTCAGTCAGACAGTTTTGCCAAATCTCTTGCAATATAAATTCCAGACCCTTCATCAAATTGGCAGAAATCTTTTCTATGACCAGTAAAGAAATATTAAAATACATCGTTTGGAGAGTTGAAGGTGATACTCAGGCATTGTAAAATAAATGAAATATCAAAACATGAAACTACAGTAAATGAAAAATGCCATACAACTATAAAAAACCATGACTTATGAACATGTTAACTCTTTTCATAAACAATTCAGTTCCAGTAAAATATTTTGTGTAAATGCTTGTTATAATGATTGCGCTAAGGTGTATGCTGTCTTATTTTATAATTTGACATGGAAAAAAATTATTGTAATGTGGTTCTTTTCCTTGCAGAGTTATATCAAAACAAAATATTAAGAAAAAAAAATATCCCACATTTCTGTGGGATATTTTTTTTTTTGTGAAACAAATGTTTATTATATAAAAAACAGCATGGTTTTTTAAGTCAGATTTCTGAAGGCCCCCTCACACGTATAATGTGTCTGCAGACGTATCTGAACAAGTGCTGAATTCGTGAGTTTGTACGCTCATTTCAGGTTAGTGTTGCCTGTTTGAGGCAAATGAGGTATGTTAGATAATTTTGGAGCGACCGGCTTCAAACCTTGACACCACGTCAGTGTTAAGCCAGCTTCCGTGGGCACGCTTGTAATCTGCCTTTCTCCCTTCTTGTGCAGTTCATTAAGCTATTTCACATTTGTATATTTACTCCTTTTTAGGAGCAATGGTTCAGCCCATTGTGAGGAAGTTTTTGTATCTCTCTTTTTTATCTTATTCATTGCAACTATAGCAAATAACATCAACTGTACGAACTCTCCTTCTGGAGCCGCCTTTCTTGTGTGTGCTCTCCACCTGGCTGCTATTGGCATACTGAAGCGTGTGCCCGTCTTTGTCAAGTTTGAAGCATGTTTGTATCGTATGCAGGTGCTTGAGACTGGCAAACCAAACTCAGTTCAGATTGTTTGCAGGCATATCTGCATGTGTAAGGAGGCCTTCAGTGTCCCTGACTTTTCTCTGCTCTTTTGAGCTACTTATATTATTTGAGTACCCATACAAACTGCCAGGTTGCATGGACTTCTGCTGAAAATTCCATAAACTTTTAAGATCCGCCTGGATCCTTCATGAAGATTATGCCAGCTGTTTATGGACTTTTTGGGTGTTGACTGTTGAGCATCACATTTCTTGCTAGCTTTGAGTGTCTTGAGTGGTCGAAATGTTTTTTGTTACTCCTGAGTTTTGCGCAGAATTAGAAGGGAGCTTAATTCCTAGACTCCTAAGTGTGATTTTTGGTATGTGGTGGGATTATCTATGTCTGTTTAAAATGATGAGTGTGTGAGTTGTATGGGACATGAAAAATTGTGCAAAATAAGAACAAACTCTTGGTCATAACAAATACTCCAATTGCCTCATCAAATCGCTTTCAAATTAATTGTGGGTGCATGGTAATGGGCGGAATCTGCTTAGGCGTTCAAGGTATCCTCTACTACAGAAAAGTCTAATATAATAGTCACAAATATTAAAACATCATTGAACTGCAAGCAGAAGAAAATTTTGGCTGGATGGCCAAATGCTGCAAACACTTAACATAAAGATATCTTTGAGCTCAATATTAGCTCTCAAAAACTTGGGAAAGAAAAGTCAACAGAAATTCTATTATTACAGGAAACTGAGAATGCTGTAAGCATTCCTAAAGTTAATTTCCAAATGATTTACCTGTAAACAAATTTATTCCACAATTTTGAATCATTTGTCACATCATGTAGGAATTGGGTTGAATTCTGCAATTGATGATTTATGTTACTTGGGCCACATTGTGAAAACATGCTATAGTCAACATGGCTAAAACCAGTTCTAAAATTTGTGGTTGCGAAAAGAATTAAAAAATTGTATTTTGGTAACAAAGAATAAAAGTTTTCAATTATATACAAACATTAAGAGCTTCATCTTAACTTTTATGCAGAAAGTACATCCTCATTAGGTTCATACTAATTTATCAACAATTGTAAGTTAAAGTTAAAAATTGTGTTAAATTGACAAGTATATACACATTGCTACATCTTATATTTACTGATGAATAATTGCATCATTTAAGCACAAGTAATTCTTGCTTGTTACAGGAAAAATTTTTGTTTTGATAGGTCTTGTGACATCAGTTAGCTGGATCACTTGAAACTTGAGGAGAGCTTCCCCCATTCAGGACTTCTTTGTTATTGAACCTAGAGCAATGAAATTTAGTACACTGATAGGAAATGCAATTAGAAATCATTTGTCATCTATAAAGATATGCAAATTTTTTGATAGAAAACAAGATATTCTTAGAAAACACAGTTTTTGGGGGGGGGGGGTTCTAAATGCTTTCACAGTTTTTCAAACCTGTTGATGATTTTGATATTGTTGGATGTGGAAAGACCAGGGCATTCCAGAAGGTAAACTGGCATTCTCTAAAGTAATAAAACAAAAAAAAATTTTAAAGTAACATTTTTGGTGCCGAAAATTTTTTTATGTGACGCCACAACTTTTGACTGTAACAAATTTCGAATTGCCTAGTTAAATATACCCTATAATTTCCACATTTTCCGCATAAAATGATATCAAAATCATCCACGTGGCTGAAAAACTGTAGGAGGAGAAGCATTTTGAAAGACAAAAAACCCTACTTTTCAGTAGAGGCAGAAGAAGGAAAGTAATTGATTTTGGAACAGCTTTTTTTAACACCCAGTGAGACACTGAGCTTGAGCTGTCACCAAGGTCTGCAGACTATGTACACAGTTACCACAATTCATTTTTCGAGTAATATTGAAACAGTCATGGAGAGACGAATACACTTTTTTGGCAGTGTGCCAGAGCACCTCAGGAGCGCCTCCCGCACAAGCGACTCTTCCTGCTTGTGAGCCCCTTGCATGCAAGCAGTGCATTTATCCAGTTGATTTCTTCACAGAAGCTTCCTAACGTCTTAGTCTTGCTTTTGCTACTAACATCGTAGTTTGAAGAAGTGCTGCAATTTTGATATATTAAGTCACAACGCTGGGCGGAGCGCGTCAAGACCGCATCTCACGAGGTACTGCCCATGCTTGTAAGCCATGTAGCATCGGAACCGTGCCCGTATAAAGCTGACTTTTCACAGAAGCTTCCTAATATGTTTGTCTTGCTTGGCGACAAAAATCTCATTTTCTCAAAATTCACGGATTTTGACTGTACTGGGGGTAGCTCTCCTTAAGGACAGCGTCTGCCATAGGATTACAGGATTTTGAGACCACTGGAGAAATAGGGATTATTGCTGCAGTAGGAAGTGTAGGTCAGGTACGTTCTGTGAAGAAATGAGACTCGTACGTTCGCTCGTTCGCCCGTTCGCCCGCTACGGGGGTTTGAAGAATGGGGGAGGGGAGGGGAAGTGGTATTTTATCATGTTACACCTCCCTTATGGCCCTTTTTCACAACGCAACATTGCTATGTCATCTATGCCTCTTTATTACTCTATAATGATTTCAGGGGTCTAACCTGAACCAAAAATTTTAATTAAAATTGTTCACTAATCTTTGTTTTGCCTATAATGAACACCTTGGAAGTTGGGGTTTCAAAATGCTTCTTCTCCTACAGTTTTATAGCAACAGTGATGATTTTGGTATCATTGGATGCGAAAAGACGAGGGCTTTCATAAACACGGAAATTTTTTTCACATTTACTTTTCGATGATAAGTTATGTTGTCATAAATCCGCATTATTTATGACAGAGTTTGCTCTCAATTTTTTTTTTATTGTTTTATATTAAAACTGGAAGTTTTGGGAAAAGCATTCTATTTTTTGGAATGTCCACATCATTTTGCATCCAATGATGCCAAAATCATCACTGTAAGTCAAAACTCAGACCAGCATTTTGAACTACCCCCTCCGTCCCCTCAAAATTTCGTTTTCTATGAACATCTCGTTTTCTTTGAAGAAAATAGCATTTTTTTTATAGAAGATAAACGATTCCAAATTGCATTTCCTATCAGTATACCAAATTTCATTGCTCTAGGTTTAATAATAAGAAAAAAGGTCCGTATGGGGGACTCTGTCCTAAACACAGTGCTGCTAGCTGTCTGTGATATGAGTATCATTAGTCAAACTTAATAAACTGAAAAAAGGTTCAAAATACAATAAAAAAAGTTGCAAAATTTATCAACTAAAGAAAAGATAGAATGTTGACACAAATTTATAGAAACATTCAGCATACATTGTTGTACTTGTAGTAATATATATGCTGATGTGACTTCAATCCATATTCTATTTTGAATTCCTATGTGTAGTTTTGATATGATTGCTTGTATTTAATTAGATACAGATTTAATTGGTTCTTGTACATTGATGTGTTACTCTAGTCTGCCTAGTAATGCATAAATATCAACTCCTTTTGATTAGAGGCATAAAACAAAATATTGCTTCACTGTGATGTCAGACTAAGATGAAAATTTTTTTAAAATAAAGGATGAGATCAGATTATGTAAACCTGAAATGAAATTTCTCCACTTGGCATTGTGATGCACTTTGCTCTTAAAGTCAAGATAGAGTGCTAGAGGTGGACTAACAATTTTTTCTGAATAGGATGATTATTATGGGAAATTGTGTAGTTTGATTAATAATGTGGAACAAAGAGATGGGTGGTACATCGTGATGTTAGCGTGATTCAAATCATAAGTTATATCATTGGCAAACTTGTAATTGTATGAGCACTGTGAAAAACATACTGTTTCATTATGTGCAAAACAAAAGCCAAGCTTGTAGTTCATTTAAAATTTGTGATCAAACACTTAAGGTTCAGAGTCTTATTTGGAATAAAAAGTGTTCTACAATTACCAACATATTTTTCAATTCATAGTATATCATTGCTATGTTCTTTTGAATATTTTGTTTTAAAAATACAAATCATTAATGCATTAATAACTTTAGCCTTGATAATTTATGGACAGTGTCCTGTTGAAGAAAAGAGTATGGTGCTAAAAACAGTTGTAATTTTGTCTTATCACTTTTTGGGCATCACAAATAAAACAATTTTATTTCTTGAATGAAATCTCCTAGGTTCTTCCATAGACACTTGTAACAATCAGGAGCTGAAGCATAATTAAGCTGAGAATGGTTTTCTTCATGTTTCAGGTGTTGTATAATTAGATTTTCATATCCTTGCATCAATGGCTGCTACTCCAAGCAGCCTCCAGGGCTTAGCAGCTGAGCGATACTTGGAAACCATCGCCAGATGCCCCTTCATCAGGAAGCTCAAGACGTTCACAAGGCAGGCAAAGTGAGTAGGTTCACAATTTTACTGCAATAGTAGAGGTTATGTGATTAGCCACAGCTTCACTCTATTTACTCAAAGAAGCAAGGAGCAAATGCATTGTTTTTTTTTATCCATAGAAAGTGAGAGGAGCTACAGCATTGCTGTAGAAATAGACATTATCATGCTTAGCTCCAGGATTACATTGTACTCATGCTGGGAATGCAAGTAGTATTGCTCTATGCAAACAGGAGCAGAGTAAGTTACTTTGTTATATTCCCATAATATAACACCCAACATCATATCTACAAAAAACGTTACGAGGAAGTGCTGCGTCTTGCTAACGACCATTCATCACCTCAAAAAGAACCATCATATGAAAACATGTTCTCGTTAATAAGCGCCGCATATTAGTTTTGTGGTTCTCGCTCGTTATCACGACCAGCTGTTAACAATGCTGGCGGGCGCCGCCCAAGAGCTTCGTTCGTCCATCTACCCTAGCCCTCTTCGCATCTGCGAGCGTCATGTCGCCGAGCATTCCAAGGAATCGTGATGCCAGATACTTCTATTTCCCTTACGAATGTATTTCATTGCTGTCCTTATTACCTCAAACACATCAAGTCTTGTTCATTCTATGTAGATTAATTGTGAAATCTAATCTTATTTAATTATTCAACAACACGGACCTTCTGCCATTAGTTAATTGACGTTTAACATCGTGTGAAGCTTGTTCGCTACTAGGCATGACGAATACAAACGAAGTCTCAGAGGGCTGCTCACTTCCTTAGATTGGTAAGGCCCAGGCATTTTAAACCGAGCGCATGATTAGAAAATGATGTGCCCTTGCCTTGCCTGCCTTCAGGCAAGCAAGGGCTCTATTAATAAGTCACATGACTAAGTGACCTGTTGATCTATCACGCCATCACCAATCTGGAGTCCACGAGGGATCTAAGTATTCATTATATGTATATGTGTTCCATTAGCATCATTCCCACCAATTGATTTACGTATAGGTTAATTGACGTTTGCCTTCAGCGTATGCAACATTGTCTTTATGCTTAGGCTAATTATGTGACTGTTTAGGTGCGTTAGATTTATTTTGATGTATCAGACGGTTTCTCTGTTGCGTTCAAATGATTTTTTAACTATTTTAGGTAGTAAACTAATGATGTCAAGTCTCATGATTTCCCCTGAAGGATGGAAAGGAAGTATCGATTTGTTAGAAGGTTACATTACCAATAAGCATCAACTCATATTCATTATCAATGATTCATGCAAAAGAGGTCAGGTTATGACTTAGGTCAAAAAATCATTAATAGGTTTTCTCAATGACAAGTGGTGGCAGCTTGTCCATCAATAAATTAGTACTATGACGTGGACATAGAAAAGTCTCATTTACTCTTGTTGAAATAATAAAATGTAAGAATTGTGATGAGAAAATGTCACAACAAAGATGGGAATAAATGATGTGCAGCAGTGGAAATCCCATCACAAATAGAACTTCTTAACAACTTTAGCTTTATGTTGTGCATACAAAGGCTATGTGACCATGCATTTATTCATTCAGAATTTTTTTTTGTAATGATGAACTCTTAAAGACCACTCATTACCTAGTCTTTTGCCATGCAAATATTACATTGCTCATAACAGTAAACAAGCCATTCAAATTTAATAGCTAGTCTACTGGACTGTGGTGCACTTCCAAGTTGTTTCTAATTCACTGTTCTTGCTGAATTTATTTTGCTTCACTTCAACTCGACAAGCAAAATTTTCTCATTTCAATAAATATCAGTTATTTTTTAGGCATTTTCTAACTCTGTGCTTAATTAGGAAGCTTATTTTTTATCATTTTATTTATTGTGTTGTTTGTTTTGGACAAAATTTGAAAATTAAAACAAAAGATTTCTCAAAATTTCAAGTGACTTTTGCCTTGCACAATATTTTTACTTGCATTTCCTATACAGTTTGTAGGCATTGTTCCTTAGTTTTGTTAATATTAAAGTAATGTTTCACTAATTTTATTCTGTCTTCTGCACAGTATTTGCGTCAGTGCTGGCATTTGTATGTCAGGAGTTGTTTGTTTCTTATTCTAAATGAATGTTGAGAAAATCAACTCCTAAATTTGGCTTTTGTTTGGTTGTGATTTCGACTATAAGTATGAGATCGAAAAAATGATTATACATACTTGTCACTCCTCAATTTCAAAGCTTTCAGTCATAACTATCTCATTTAGTATTTTTTTCTATTTAGATTAATTTAGAAGCAAAAGATTGAATAGATAACTATTAGTATGTAACTGTTTTTTTTAACATCATAATTACATATATATTCTCTCTAAAATTTTCTGTGAGTAAAGAGAAGGCAGACCAAGTAAAAAATAGTGGAAATGAACCCTGGATATGTCCCTTGTATTGCAGGATGATGAACAAGCTGGGAGACAAGAGAGAGCAGAATAGTGAGGTGATGATGCATCTTGAGATCAAGAATCCCAGTGCTTTGAGGAATGACTTAGTAAGTGAATAAATTAGAAGGTACTGAGCACAAATTTTTGATGCATTTTGTTGCTTAATATATTAGTTTTGTTATGCATGCTCAGCTTTAGCAATGGATGACCTCAGAAATTTGCGTGTTCATGATAATCTTAGAACATAGACAATGTTTGTTTCTCATTGGCCAGTAAGCCTGCAATGTGCACAAATGCAATGCTGCCCTGTCTTCGCAGCTTTTGGTGTTGTGCAACAGTGTGAGGAATAGTAGAGTGAGGAACTGGCTGTAGGTTATTATATGGCTCATTTTGTAGGCTAGATAAGTTAGCTTTCAACAAGGAATCCATTAACGACCTACCATGCAAGAAAGTTGGTTTATGTCAGGCTGGGTGCCTCAGTTATAATCTTTTATGCAAGGTGGTTCATGAAATGATCCAAGGAGGTTCTTAAGGGATTATTAGATGAGTATTTTACACTTTTATGATGAACAAGAAGGTCGTGTTACCCTATTGTTTGCGTGTAGTTTGAGGAATTATACGTCATTTCAGAGTTCCCAATTGCTATTAGCCTTTGTTTTTAAGTTTAAGGAAAAGTTATTCCACTTTACTAATGACAGAAGATATGTTGACTCCACAAGTTCTTGTATTTGTTTCTGGGTGCTTCTTTAAACTGCTGCGAGAGACAGTGTCTCATTCCTGTCATAATATTTGGGTTTTTGTTTTGTATGGTTAGACTAACAGGTTGAGTTGTCATTTTTTGTGTGCCAGTACAGTGCATTGGGAGATAGATATAGTACAGTGTTTGTATTTTGTAGTGCCTTTGTGTACACATTACTTGATTTTTATTTATTTGTTTTTCTTTTTAGCGTGTTCTTTTGTGTTCGTAAAATCGTTCTATTCCACCTCGTGTTTTTAAACTGTAGCTCCTTTTCAATTATGATCTCTTTGTTTTTAATCAATAATTCTTCTGTTAGTTTATAGCGTTAAATAATCGAATGTTGACCGACAATTTACTAGTAATTGATGATGACACACTTTGATGAACCAGGAGAACAGAGACACGCAATCAAGGGACAAGAGGGTAACACAGGATACTCAACTTACAAAGGAAATTCAGCGATGACGATAATGTTACAGAGTCTCGGTATTTCCGTTAATTCTAATGGGCCAGATGTATGTTCTTTACAACACAGGTACAGAAGTTCGTGTAAAAATGGTATAATAATCCCAGAATGCCGATTGAGTCCAAGATATTTATTTCTAAGTCAAATATTGGCATCTACCGATGACCCTTCCGAGATGGAGTCTCATGTCGGAATAATGTTCTCTACCGCGACCCCAGCTTTACACAGGCGGCAGAGGTAACTGCTACCGCTGGTGACCGAAACTAAATGAGACACTAATGGTACAAAATGGAAAGAGCTATCCTTGCCGTGATTGCGTTAATTTATAATGACATAGGGTCTATATTTCTCTTTCGTTAGTCGTTACACACAAATCGTATTACCGGAGTCTTACGTCCTATTTAAACAACTTCATACAATCAGTAGCTCCTTACAAGTATAAACGCTCATTATATCACTCACCCGTAGTTGAACGTGATCGTTCTCGTCAAGCCTTCGCAGGAGCAGCGAAGGCAGTTTGTCCTTAAGTGTCCTTACAGCAGGCCTTCTGTGCCCATGTGTCGTGATCCTCTTCTCTGTCAGCATTTCGTTGTGAATTACGTGGATCGTCCGCTGAGATGTTCAATTTAGATTGCAATTTAATTCCTTCGTCGTGATATGTGGAGTACATCACTTTCATTTATTTTAATAATAAGGCGTGACTTATGTCCTCGCCATTATTTTGATTTAATGTTAGCTATTGCCGTTTCCACCAGCCCGATATTTGGGCAATTTAATATTGATAATATCATATGAATGATTGATTTATATTAGGTAACGCTTTTCCATGCCTTTTATGTCTTCTCTCAACTTTCCAGAACACAGGTATTGATACACTTGTAATCAAGATGTAGGTTTAATTATTAGAATCACTTAAATGCGCATTACAATCCTAATGAATAATTGTTCCTGTTACACAATGATACTAATACAAGATATTGCTTTCTGTATTGAAATAGACCTACATTGACCTACGACCTGAGGACATTGGGTTTAATTAACAATGCGAAGCCAATTACGAAATGAGAACTCAACTTATAGAGAGAGATGTGAAGTCCCTCTGATGTCGAGATGTGGAACGCCAGGGGTGCCATTCTGGGATGACAGCCAGGCACGCAGGTAAAGGGTGGGGCAGAAAAACCTATCCGATTTCAAATCCCTTTTTCTCAGAAGAGGGAGCAGGTAGAGTAGTGGGGTAAAAACCGTTAGAAAGCCGGTTTTATGCCATTTGTCAGTAGTCAACATGCTTTGGACTGGTGAACATCGTGCTTTTGTTATTGAGCGGTTTATCGAATGCGGCGGTTCGATAATTGCTACACA